>JAHHZJ010003796.1:0-99094 GCA_021437245.1 Aegilops speltoides | reverse complement strand
GGAGGATATGGGGGCGCCTGCAACGCTGGATCCGAAAGCAGAAGCAACAGAGGCCACCTACTACTGTGTAGGGTCAAGGGCACATCATTCGGGGCCCTAGGTGGGCCCCACACCATCATTGGTGGATCTCGGGACCACGTAAGCATTCGGATGTGAATATCAGAGGTCCACTGGACACCTCGGCGGCACTCGGCGACCACTCTTTAGTCGGTGTCGAGGGTTGGGTGCGACATATGCCAAAGGATGGCTTATCATGGTGGTAGCGAGTAGAACGTCGCGGTGCTCGAAGCGGATGAGGCGAAGACATGCACGACGGCGGATCTTACCCGGCTTCAGGCTCTTCGAGGAGATAACACCCTCCGCTGCTCTGCGGGGTCTCGCATGGTCACTAAGGCACAAGTGAGTGTGGTTGCTCCAAGAGCTGTTTACGGAGGTAGGAGAAGACAGGCTAGCTTTCTCCTCCGTATGGTCCGCTAGTGCTAGATGGATTGAACCCTTTGCATGGGTGCCTGGGGGTTTATATAGGCCTACCCCTGTGGGTACAATGGTAAAACCGGCCGGGTGTGGGTCCCGGGCCGCTCATCTCTCAAAGCCGCCGTCTTCTCCGCCGGCCGGTGGGTCCCGCCGGCCGGCTGGTACGAGGGCGTCAGCCACGTCCGTCATGGCCGGTCTCGCGGCCGCAGACTTCGTGGTCGTGCTTCTAATGACGCTGGCTTGGTCATGGGGTCATGGCAGCAATCTCCGCCACTGACGGCATCATGTTGCCATTCCCCGTCGCGTCTGGTTAATGGCGTGTGGGGCCCATGGGAGGGCCGCCGACTCTGGGCCGACTCCCAACATGTCCGACTCTTGGCGCTCGCTGTCAAGATTCTCACGACCAAGAGGGCCCGCCATCTCCGGCCGTCTGAGACGAGCCGTCGTGGGTATAGGGCCCCACCCCAAGGGCTGATGTCGAGGATGGCATGGCAACAAGCAGCCACGGGCGGAGATCTCCGCGGTATGGCGACCGTGGCCATGCCTGCTTTTAATTATCGGGGTGGTTGGAGTCGCGGGCCGACTTCCCACATCGGCTTCTTTGAGTCGCCTGACTCGGCTTAGCTGGGAGTCGCCTCACGACTCGGCTTAATCGGGAGTCGCCTCTAGGGACTCGGCTCATCTTGGAGTCGCCTCTGGACTCAGCCTGCCCGATGTCTTGAAAGGTTCTCGGGGTTCTGGGTTGGCCTACCTGGCCCATTACTCCGACAGTAGTCCCCTAAGCCGGTGAGGCTCGAGGGTGATACGTCGCTGGGCCTCATCAGTTTCATCCTTTCGGTGGTGGGATTTAGGCCTTGCTTGTCGCTCTTCCTTCGCCGCCGGCCGAGTCGGATTCACAGGGGCCGCCTTGCTCGGCCGACTAGCCGGAGTCGGATTCACCGAGGGCCGTCTTGCCCCAAAGGAGTTTGAAAGCATAGCGGAACCAGGGCGGCGTGCGACACGCTTCCAGCGATCGCGCCACGGCCGCCAAGCGGCGCCACATGGCAGGGGCAGTCTGCCTACCCACGCGCGCGACGGGACAGGCCGTCAGGCGGGGCCCGCCACTATCGCGCCTTGGCACGCGAATGGATCCGTTGCGGCCGTGCGGACGGTTGGGTTCCCCACGTCGTTACTGTGCGCAGTAACTTCGTGGGGTAAATCGTGGGGGGCGTGGTGTCTCGAGCGCGGTTAATCCCACGCCGCCCCATCAGCTTCTCAGCCTTCGGGCTTATAAGTAGGTGGGGGGAGCGGGACGGCGAAGCACGCGCACTCATTCCTCCCGGCTCCCCCGCTTCTTCCTGCCTCTTCTTCTTCTTGCCCTTGCCGCACCAAGCCTCGCCGCACCCGCAGCGATGAGCTCCTCCTCCGCCGCCGCGGCTCCTGTCGTGTGCTCCGGCGTGTGGGACGGCTCTATGATGGACGACGACATCATCGAGCACCTCCGCAAGACGCGCCGGCTTCCGCGCGAACTCGTGCGAGCCCGCGCCACACGCCGCCAAGGCGGGGGGAATAAGGCCGGCGCTGGGGAGGCGGCGGGTCATATTCGCCGCACCTCATGCGCGGCTGGGCCTGCCGGGCGGCGGCTTCTCCGCTCCTTCTTGAGTTCAACGGACTCCAGCCGCACCACCTCACTCCGAACACGGTGGTGCTGCTGGCCGCCGCCACCTGTCGCGAGGGTTCTTGGCGCTTCCCCACCATCGAGCTATGGGGAGAGTTCTTTCAATCAAGCTCAAGACGCACGTCGCCCGGCATGCGGCTCGGTCTGGCGCCTTCATCGTGATGCGCAGGTCGACCGCCGACAACCCATTCCCTTCCATCGCGCTAATAAAGTCGGTGAAGATGTGACAACGGTCGTACTTCTACGTGAAGAACGTCGCCACGGAAGGCGACTGGGTCAACCTGCCGCCCTACGAGGCCGGTGCGCCGGCTGGGAGGCTTCCCAGCTGGTCCCACCGGGCCAAGACGCTGACTCCCGCAGGCGCCGCCGCCGTCGCGCGACTCCGAGTGCTGACGCAGTCGGAAGGCCTGGTCGGGGCCGACTTGCTGGCCGCCTTCATGGCGCGCCGAGTCCTCCCTCTCCAAGGCCGACCTCATCTGGTTAGTCAGATGAGCGACCGCCGAGACCCGAGTCGGATGTGCACCTGGGACATGCCCCACGCGGAGGTGGCGAACATGGTGAATCACATCGCGAACTACGAGCTCGCGGAAGATTGGCATTTCGGCAAGGAGTCGTACTCGCGTGCCAACCCCCCGCCTGTGGTAAGTCGTGTATTTTGCTCTTCTGTTTTTCTTTGTAGCCGAATCCGACTTCAGATCTTCTTGGTTTTTTGAGTCAGAACCCCCTCATCCAGCCTACAGCCGGCGCCACGGGACAGCCCCGCGAGTTCGCTCCAGATCGAGCGGAGAGCGATGTCGACGACCCCGACTTGGGGGCGGCGGCGATGGAGGCCGACGCCGAAGGCGGAGGAGGAGGAGCGGAAGGCGGCTTCAGGCCCTCGGCCACCTTCGCCGACTGGCTAGAAGAAGATGCCGAAGGGGAAGTCGTCCCGCGTCGCCAATCGAAAGCCGGCCATCCGGGCGCGAGTTCCTCCACCGGCTTGGCCGGTCAAGTCGGCGCGAAGAAGCGCTGGGCGCGCTGAAGTTCGCCGGGCGACGGCGAAGAAGTTCAAGGGGCGCCGCCACGACTAAGCGGGAGGAGGCAACAAGGCCAACTTCCAGAAGGAAGTGAAGAAGCCGCCGCTAGTCTCTGCGTAAGCACTTTCTGCCTTTGCCTTGTTTTCTTTGATGAATCTTTTCCGAGTCTTTTTCATTCCTTCTTTGCTTCAGGGCCCCTCTTTCTCTTGAGAGGGTCGCCGTCCCCTCTGTCATGGGGTCGGCCGAGACGTCCGCCAATACTCGACGGAGCGCAACGCGCGGGAGAAGCGTGACGAGGAGGAGGCCGACCGTATGGAGAAGGCGGAGGCCGAGAGAGCGGCGGCCTCCGCCCAGAAGAAACTGGAGGAAGCCGAAACCGCCGCCGCAGCAAGACAGCGGCGAGGAGACCGCTGCGCCAAACGGCGTTGCTTGTCGTCCCGCTGAACTCCAGCGCCGCCCGGAGTTCACGGGCAGATGGAAAAAGTCGGCGGGAGCACTCCATCGTGGAGAAAGACGGTGGTGAGGCTTCCACGCCGGGCACGCCACGCCGCCACCGCCGCTTCCACCGTCGTTCGAAGCGCAGACGGCAAGCAGCCGGCAGCCCGCCAATGCCGCCGATCAAGACGGCAGGCGGTGGCGAGGCTGCTCCTTCAAGTCGCCTCACCAGCGCGCCGCCGTCTCGAGAAGGCGGTTTCAGCGCCACGCCTCTTGGAGGCCGGCACCGCCAGCTCGGCCATCCCAGATGCCGAGGAGACAAGCGCCGCGCCCACTGGGTGGGTGCGAGGAGGCGGCGACGGTCCGCTAAACCAGCGCCTCGGACGTGCGAAATCGCTGCGCTGAGGGCGGCCATCGAGGCTGCACCAAGGCGCATTTGGCGTCGCGAGCATCTATCCGGGTACACTTTCCTTCTTTGACTTTGTTTTTTCTCGTTCTTCTTTGTGGGGGCGCGCCAGCGCACCCACTGGGTGTAGTCCTCGAGTTTCGGACCGGCTGCTGAGCAGGCGGCCCGGAACTCCATCTGGCGAGTCCGAATATTCACCTTTGTCTGATTCTTATCACAGGAGTATCACAACCTCCGCGTCACTGCCTTCAACCGCAATGTTGAGCAGCTGGGGAAGCGGACGGCCGACTTGTCGGAGAGCCGGAGTAAGTCCTTCTTCTTTTTCATGGGCGCACTGGCGCACCAAGGGCTGTAATCCCCGAGATTCGGGCTGATCATTGAGCGGTCGGGCGGATCTTCCGACAACCTTCTTTATTGACGACTTAGCGTCCTTTTGGTGGTTCAGAGGCCAACGCCGTTCTTCAGGAACGGTTGGGCGAAGTCAGCACTGCCCTACGCGCCAAGGAGGAGGAGTGCGGCAAGCTCACCACAGAGCGCGACTTGCTGGCCGCGCAGTTGGTGGAGCAGAAGGAGCTGCTTAAGGCGGCTCAGGACGAGGCGGAGAAGAAAGAGACCGCTCTTCTGGCCGAGTTCGAGAGCAAGCGCTCCTCCTGGACTGATAAGGAGGCGATGCTGACTTCCGGCTTCCACGAGATCGAAGAAATTGTCGACGGTGAGTTTCTTTGCTTTCTTTCTTCGAGCCGCCGACTGTAAGTCAGGCCGACTCCTGATTCTTTCTTTGCTTCTTTTTGTTTGGGCAGACTTCTTCCCTGGCCACTCGCAGGCGGTCACCCGAGCCATTGAGGCTGATCGCGAGGCGCGGAGGGCGAATGGCGAGGAGATCGCCGCCAACGCCCCCCTGACCGTCGACGAGCAGCTCCTGAGCATCGAGACTCGTCTGCGGCCGGCCCACCAGCTGCTGCGCCGGCTTCAACGCGCTGGTGCTCAGGCGATCGCCGCCCTGTGGCCAGGCATGCCGGTTCTGCGTACTCCCAGTCGGACTGCCGACTGGCTGGAGGTCGCAGCTGGCCGTCTTGAGGCTTGGAAGGGTTCCTCGGCCCGGGCTGGAGCGCGGCGGGCCTTGGAATTCGTCAAGGCTTGGTATCCGTGGCTGGATCTAGACCGACCGCCGCTGCTCCGGCCGAGGCCCAGCGGAGCTCGTGGCTATGGAAGGCGCCCTCGTCGGCGGGCGGCGGCGATTGTCGACTACTGCGACACCAAAGCCGTCTTCGTTCTGGCGGGCGCGAACGGCGAAGAGGTACCGCCGAGTGGTTCAGGATGAACCCGGACTACGACGAGGACTCGGCGGAGGTGATCGGCTCCAGCACCGAGGAGGAAGACGAGGCGGGGGACGGAGGCGAGACGGAGGCGCCAAAAGACGGAGCGGACGACCAGCCTCAGCTCGACCATGCCTCCAAAGAATAAGCCGTGTCCGACTGGGCCGGCTGCCACCGGAGATGATCAAGCCGATACTGCCCAGCCGGCCGCTCCGGCGCCTGACACCGCCGTCTCCATCGACCCTCCGAACCCGTCTACTGCTTCTTAGGCTGCCGTCTTGCCTTTATTTTTCCTGCCTTAGTAGTCTTTGAAAGAACTTGTCAATTCGCACAATTCCACCCGCGGGGTGTATTCTGAACTTGGCCAGAGGCCTATGTCATGTAAATATCTAACCGACTTCTATCTTTCCTTGCTAGTTGCTCTTTTTTGGCTTTTTCCTTTGCCGCCTTCCCATAGTCGCCGCTTTGCGGATGGACAACCGCTCATGGATCGCCATTGGGTCAAATGCTTGGCTTCCTTAGGAAGGCAAGTACTTGGCCTTTTAGAGTCTTTTAACAAGTTGGATAGAAGGCGGCAAGCCGACTATTCAGGAGTCGGCTCTGCGAAAAGGGGCTGGAAGCCGGCTTGTGTTATGCATGTGCTTTGAGTCCTTAGCCATTTTTCGTGTGGGCGCTCATTCTTCCTTACTCTCTGCCCACCAACAGTCGCTCTGCGAGATGCGGCTTCTGACAGGAGACGGCTTAAGCGCCGCACACTACTTGTTCGACTACAGGAAGCGTTTTATAGCGCAAGACGGCGAGTCCCCGGGCCGACTTAGTCGAACCCTGTGCCAAGCGGCATAACAAAGAGTAGCATACTCGGCGTAATTTTATCATCACGATAACAACAAAGGCGGACCCGAGCTTGTCTCGAGGCCCAAAGTCTTGGTATTTTAATACAAAGGATAGCGTGGTACATACTGATTAATCGTAAAATCTTCGGAGAAGATTTGCGCTCCATGGCCGTTCGACTCTTTGCGAGTCGCCCTCTTGCGTGCTCGGGGCTTCTGGGCATCGATTAGGTAGTAGGAGTCGTTCCACAGCACTTTGCTGATGATGAAGGGGCCTTCCCAAGGCGCCGACAACTTGTGCTGGCCAGCTGTTCGTTGGATCAGTCGGAGCACAAGGTCGCCCTCTTGGAAAGATCTCGGCCTGACCTTCCTGTTGTAGTGTCGGCGCAGACTCTGCTGGTAGATGCTGGACCGGCTAAGTGCCAACAGCCGGCCCTCTTCCAGCAGGTCGACGCCATCTTGACGTGCTTCTTATGCTTCCTCTTCGGTGTACATGGTGACTCGTGGAGAGTCGAACTCTATGTCCGTCGGGATGACGGCTTCGGCACCGTAGACGAGGAAGAAGGGCGTGAAGCCGGTTGACTTGTTTGGAGTCGTGCGCAGACTCCAGAGGACGGCTGGCAGCTCCTCAAGCCAACAGCCGGCCGAATGCTCAAGTGGTTCGACCAGTCGAGGCTTGATGCCGGACAGGATGAGGCCGTTTGCTCGCTCCACCTGGCCGTTTGACTGCGGATGGGCAATGGACGCTCAGCTGGAGAAATGCTTCATCCTCCTTGTGGTTCCACTCAAAAAAGGTGGTCTTCTTCATCAGTTGGTACAAAGGGAGAGCCTTCTCGCCCAGCCGACTAATGAATCGGCTGATGGATGCCAAGCAGCCGGTGAACTTCTGCACATCTAACAGTCGGCTAGGTACCTCCATCCTCTCGATGGCCTTGATCTTCACAGGGTTGCACCCTATGCCGTGTTCAGAGACCAAGAAGCCAAGGAGCTGACCAGCTGGTACTCCAAAGACACACGTTTCAGGATTGAGCTTGATCTGGAATCGGCGCAGGTTTTCAAAGGTTTCTTTGAGGTCTTCCATCGTGTCCCACGCTTCTCCGTCTTCACCACTACATCATCCACGAGACATGGGCGTTTACGAAGTTGCTTGAGGAGGCACTTCGCATGCAACGCTGAAAGGTGGCGCTGCATTCCTCGTCGAACGTCATGGTCGGTAGCGAAGGCTCGAATGGCGTGATGAAGGCGGTCTTGATCTGTTCGCCGGCTCAACTTGATCTGGTGATACCCCAAGTATGCATCCAAGAAGTTCAACAGCTCGCATCCGGCTGTGGAGTCTATCACCTGATCAATTCTCGGCAGGGCAAATGGGTCCTTCGGGCATGCTTTGTTGAGGCTTGTGTAGTCAATACACATCCACCACTGCTTGTTCTTCTTAAACACCAGGACCGGTTTGCCAACCATTCTGAAAAAAATACTTCCATAATGAAGCCGGCGGCTAGGAGCCGGGCTATCTCTTCTCCTACGACTCTTCTCTTCTCTTCTGATAGTCGGCGCAAAGGCTGCCTGACGAGCTTCACATCAGGTCGGACGTGTAACTTGTGCTCGGCGAATTCCGTCGGTACACCTGGCATGTCTTTAGGGGACCATGCAAAGATGTCCCGATTCTCACGGAGGAAATCGACGAGCTCGCCTTCCTATTTGCTGTCAAGGTTCGCACCTATGACAGCGTACCTCTCTGGGTGCTCTGGGTCCAAGGGTATCTTCTTGGTCTCTTTGGCCGGCTTGAACGAGCCCTCAGCTTCCGACTCCTTGGGGTCGGGCGACATCTCTGGCTGCTTGCCGGCCAACGCCACAACCCGATCAAGAAGCTGCTTCTCAGCCGCGATCACCAGAGTCTCGGACAGCCGACTGCTCTCAGCTGCACAGGCGGACGACTTCCTGTAGTCGCCGGCTACGGTCAGGATTCCCTTGGAACTCGGCATCTTCATCTTGAGGTAGGCGTAGTGGGGGACTGCCATGAACTTGGCCAAAGCAGGTCGGCCAAGTAGCGCATGGTAGGGGCTTTCGAGGTCCACCACTTCAAACCAGACTGGCTCTCGGCGGAAATGATCTTTGTCTCTGAAGAGGACGTCTATTAGGATCTTGCCAATTGGTGAGCAGGAAAGGCCAGGTACGATGCCGTGGAACACAGTCCAGCTGCTCTGCAGCTCTCTTTGCTTGATTCCTAGCTTCTCCATGGTGTCCTTGTACAGGATGTTGATGCTACTGCCTCCGTCTATCAGCACTCGCGAGAAGCAAGCGGCCCGCCTATCAGTGGCCAAGGTGGCACTCAGGACCAGGGCATAGGAGCCCGGATTCGGCATCACCTCTGGGTGATCTGCCCTGCTCCAACTGATAGGCTTCTCGGACCAATGCATAAACTCCGGGGCATCTGATGCTACTGCATTTACTTCTTGCTGCTGCAGCCGCCTGCTGCATCGATCATCAACCACACTGGTGAACACTACATAGGCTCCATGCTCTTCTGGGTACTCATCTCGTACTGCGCCGACCGGCCTGGCAGCCGGCTGCTGGGGCGGCGGCGGAGGCAGCGGCCCAGCAGGCGGGGGAGGAAGGAGGCCGTCTCCCTTGGCGATTCTTGTAAGCAAGTGGCACTTTCGGGTGGTATGGTTTGACGGCTTCGCGCCGCTGTGGAACTTGCAGGGACCGTCTAGAGTCTGCTCGTAAGAGAAGGCCGGCAACCAGTTGGACTTTCCGCCTTTCTGTCGCTTGGCCGGAGGCGGCCCCTCCGGCTGTTGATCTTCGACTGTTGCAACCTGCCGACTGCTGGAAGTCGGCTGTGGGGCCTTGCGTTTATTGTCGTTCTATTGTTGTCGCCGACTGGCGTCTCCAGCTGGGGTTCTGGAAGCTTGAGGGGCCACTTTGCCAGCCACGTTAACTTGAATTTCCGTCTTCATGGAGGAGTCGGCTGTGGCGTACTTGTCTGCTATGATCAGCAGCTCGTCGAGGGTCTCTGGCTCGTCGCAGAGTAGCCTGTGCTTGAGGAGGGTGCCTTCTCGGCACCCGGCGGTGAAGTACTCGATAGCCTGCACCTCGTGCACGCCCTCGCAGGAGTTCCGGAGCTCGCCCCAGCGCGTGAGGTAGTCACGTGTCGACTCGTCAGGGCCTTGCACGCACAAGGAAAGCTGGCGCGGCTTGGGAGGTCGCTTGTACGTGCTTGTGAAGTTACGGATGAAGGCCTCGATGAAGTCAACCCAGCTGTTGATGCTGCGGGGCTTCAGACTGTTCAACCATGTCCGGGCCGTGCCCTGGAGCATGAGTGGAACATACTTCACGGCAACTCGCTTGTTGCCGTTCGCTATGTTGACGGTCGTGGAGTAGTCAACTAGCCAGTCTTCCGGCTTCACAGAGCCGGTATACTTGGGTGTGTCTCGGGGGAGCGTGAACCCTTTGGAAAAAGGCTCGTCTCAAATGCGGGGCCCAAAGCAAGGCGGACCCAACTCATCTTCTTCTTCCAGCGCCAGGGATCGGTGGAGTCGGTCGATCCGGTGGCGTGCGTCGTTTTCTCCGACTCCCTCTTGGTGGCCAAGGCGGCCACCGAGAGTCGGATGCTCAATAGGTGGTGGGGAAACTCGCCGTTCTCTTCTCGGTGGGGGAGGCAGGTAGTCGCCCTGCCGTTCCACTGCTCTCGGACGGCCGTCTTGGTCACGCTCGATGGTGATGCGAGTCCGACTGTGACTGACAGCCGGCTCTTTGTCTTTTCTTCCGTGGACTCCACCACCGGCGCCCGAGACGCCGCGCTTTGATCTCGGCGGGAGGCAAGTCGTCGTCTCGGCGTCGCTGCGCCTCCTCCGTCGACCGCCGGCTGCATTTCGCGCGCAACCGCGTCGAGCTGCTGGACTCGCTCCGCCATCATGCGGCGCTTTTGCCTTCTAAGTTCTTCAGTTCGTCGATGCGCCGGGCGCGCGGATATCTTCGGTAGCGCTGCGTACACGGGCGATTGGCCCCAACAAGTTGGCGATAGTCGTGTGCGCGAAGCCGACCGCGCCTAGGCGGTTAGGCCCGGTCGGAGCCGGCGAAAGCCGCCTGCAGCGATCCATCTCGCGTTGGTATGCTTCTGACAAGCGCCTCATGCTTGCCAGCTTCTTGGCGCCTTCGATGATCTGAAGGCAGCGTGTTCCAACGCTTTGGCGTCGCGTCTTCGGAATAGGCCCGGTCAGGTCTTGCGAGCAGCGCCGAGTGGGTCATGAGCTCTTTCACCGAACGCTCGTCGTGGATCGATGACGAGCACCTCCGTGATGGTGCTTCCGGCGCCTCCTCGTGAGGGAGCGGCTCGTCGTGACCACCACATTGAGGGGAAGCGCGAGCGACGCAAGCGCCGTCGTCGACCAGCATCGGGTCGGTGGAGCCTCACGGACTCCAAGTCCACGGCAGGCTCGCTGGTGACGTGGAGTTGGTCGAGGAGGCCCGCGAGGAGGCTCTCGGGCCACCTGTGCCTCGCCGGATGCAGGCTCGCTTGAGAGGCGAACCTCGCCGACAAGTTCGGGCGAGGCAGCTAGCTGCGGAAGCGGCCTCAGCGCCGTCTGCAGCGTCGATGCCGACTCCGTCATGGCGAGCTGGCTGGCTGCGCCGCCAGGGGAGGAAGGGTTCCCGCCCGCAACAGATCTCGACGACGGTGCACCTGCCCCACGGTGGGCGCCAAATGTCGGGGTTGGGTGCGACATATGCCAAAGGATGGCTTATCATGGTGGGGCGAGTAGAACGTCGCGGTGCTCGAAATGGGATGAGGCGAAGACATGCACGCCGGGCGGTCTTAACCAGCTTCGGGCTCTCCGAGGAGATAACACCCTCATGCTGCTGCGGGGTCCTCGCATGGTCACTAAGGCACAATGAGTCTGTGGTTGCTCCTAGAGCTGTTTCGGAGGTAGGAGAAGACAGGGCTAGCTTTCTCTTCCCCGTATGGTCTGTCTAGTGCTAGATGGATTCGAACCCTTTGCATGGGTGCCCTGGGGGTTTATATAGGCCTACCCCCTGTACAATGGTAAAACTGGCTGGGTGCGGGTCCCAAATTGCCGTGTCATCTCTCGAGCCGCCGTCTTCTCCGCCGACTCAGAAATGGGGAACGAGTAATTTCAAAAAATTCCTACGCACACGCAAGATCATGGTGATGATATAGCAACGAGAGGAGAGTGTCCGTCCATGTACCCTCGTGACCGTGGCGGAAGCGCTATGACAACGCTGTTGATGTAGTCGACGCCCTCACGATCCGACCGATCCAAGTACCGAACGCACGGCACCTCCGAGTTCAGCACACGCTCAGCTCGATGACGCCCCTCGAACTCCAATCCAGCCGAGTGTCGAGGAGAGTTCCGTCGACGACGGCGTGGTACGATCTTGATGTTCTACGGCGCAGGGCTTCGCCTAAGCTTCGACGATATGACCGAGGTGGAATATGGTGGAAGGGGCACCGCACACGGCTAAGGAACGATCCGTAAATCAACTTGTGTGTTCATGGGTGCCCCTGCCCTCAGATATAAAGGAGGAGGGAGGAGGAGGCCGGCCTAGGAGGAGGCGCGCCATAGGGGAGTCCTACTCCCACCGAGAGTAGGATTCCCTTTCCTAGTCCAACTAGGGATCCTTCCATTATTAGGAGTAGGAGACTAGGAAGGGAAGAGAGAAGGAAGGAAGGAGGGTGCGGCCCCTCACCTTAGCCCACCTGGACTAGGGCAGGGGCGCGGCCTGCCCTAGGCAGCCCTCTCTCTTTCCCGCAGGCCCAATAAGGCCCAATACTTCTCCCGGCGAATTCCGTAACTCTCCCAGACTCAAAAATACCGAATCACTCGGAACCTTTCCGAACTCCGAATATAGTCGTCCAATATATCGATCTTTACGCCTCGACCATTTCGAGACTCCTCGTCATGTCCCCGATCTCATCCGGGACTCGAACTCCTTCGGTACATCAAAACTCATAAACTCATAATATAAGCATCGCCGAAACCTTAAGCGTGCGGACTACGGGTTCGAGAACTATGTAGACATGACCTAGAATTATTCTCGGTCAATAACCAATAGCGGACCTGGATGCCCATATTGGCTCCTACATATTCTACGAAGATCTTTATCGGTCAAACCGCATAACAACATACGTTGTTCCCTTTGTCATCGGTATGTTACTTGCCCGAGATTCGATCGTCGGTATCCAATACCTAGTTCAATCTCGCTACGCAAGTCTCTTTACTCGCTCGTAATGCATCATCCGTAACCAACTCATTGGTCACATTGCTTGCAAGGCTTATAATGATGTGCATTACCGAGAGGGCCCAGATACCTCTCCGACAATCGGAGTGACAAAACCTAATCTCGAAATACGCCAACTCAACATGTACCTTCGGAGACACCTGTAGTACTCCTTTATAATCACCCGATTACGCTGTGACGCTTGGTAGTACCCAAAGTGTTCCTCCGTAAACGGAGTTGCATAATCTCATAGTTACAGGAACATGTATAAGTCATGAAGAAAGCAATAGCAACATACTAAACGATCAAGTGCTAAGCTAACGGAATGGGTCAAGTCAATCACATCATTCTCCTAATGATGTGATCCCGTTAATCAAATGACAACTCTTTGTCCATGGCTAGGAAACATAACCATCTCGATAAACGAGCTAGTCAAGTAGAGGCATACTAGTGACACTATGTTTATCTATGTATTCACACATGTATTATGTTTCCGGTTAATACAATTCTAGCATGAATAATAAACATTTATCATGAAATAAGGAAATAAATAATAACTTTATTATTGCCTCTAGGGCATATTTCCTTCAGCCTCCCACTTGCACTAGAGTCAATAATCTAGTTCACATTGCCATGTGATTTAACACCAATATTCATATCTCAGATATGATTAACACCCATAGTTCACATCATCATGTGACCAACATCCAAAGGGTTTACTAGAGTCAATAATCTAGTTCACATCGCTATGTGATTAACACCCAAAGAGTACTAAGGTGTGATCATGTTTTGCTCGTGAGAGAAGCTTAGTCAACGGGTCTGTCACATTCAGAGCCGTATGTATTTTGCAAATATTTTATGTCCACAATGCTCTACACTTAGCTACTCTATCTAATTGCTCCCACTTTCAATATGTATCCAGGTTGAGACTTAGAGTCATCTGGATCAGTGTAAAAGTTTGCACTGATGTAACTTTTACAACAAACTCTTTTATCACCTCCATAATCGAGAAACATCTCCTTAGTCCTTACTAAGGATATTCTTGACCAATGTCCAGTGATCTACTCCTAGATCACTATTGTACTCTCTTGCCAAATTCAGACCAAGGTATACAATAGGTCTGGTACATAGCATAGCATACTTTATAGAACCTATGACTGAGGCATAGGGAATGACTTTTCATTCTCTTTCTATTTTCTGCTGTGGTCGGGATTTGAGTCTTTACTCAATTTCATACCTTTGCAACACAGGCAAGAACTCTTTCTTTGACTGTTCCATTTTGAACTATTTCAAAATCTTGCCAAGGTATATACTCATTGAAAATCTTATCAAGCGTCTTGATCTATCTCAATAGATCTTGATGCTAAATATGTAAGTAGCTTTACTGAGGTCTTTCTTCGAAAAACTCTTATTCAAGTATCCTTTCATGCTTTGCAGAATAATTCTACATTATTTCCGATCAGCAATATGTCATTCACATATACTTATCAGAAATGTTGTAGTGCTCCCACTCACTTTTTGTAAATACAGGCTTCACCGCAAGTCTGTATAAAACTATATGCTTTGATCAACTTATCAAAGCGTATATTCCAACTCCGAGATGCTTGCACCAGTCCATAGATGGATTGTCGGGCTTGCACATTTTGTTAGCACCTTTAGGATTGACAAAACCTTCTCGGTTGCATCATATACAACTCTTCTTTAATAAATCCATTAAGGAATGCAGTTTTGACATCCATTTGCCAAATTTCATAAAATGTGGCAATTGCTAACATGATTCGACAGACTTTTAAGCATCGATACGAGTGAAAAAATCTCATTGTATTCAACACCTTGAACTTTGTCAAAAAATTTTTTCGACAAGTCTAGCTTTGTAGATAGTAACACTACTATCATCGTCCGCCTTCCTCTTGAAGATCCATTTTCTATGGCTTGCCGATCATCGGGCAAGTCCACCAAAGTCCACACTTTGTTCTTATACATGGATACCATCTCAGATTTCATGGCCTTAAACCATTTTATGGAATCTGGGCTCATCATCGCTTCCTCATAGTTCGTAGGTTTATCATGGTCTAGTAACATGACTTTCGTAACAGGATTACCGCACCACTCAAAGTGCGCACTGCACTCTGGAGACCCACGAGGTTCTCGTAGTAACTTGATCTGAAGTTTCATGATCATCATCATTAGCTTCCTCACTAATTGGTGTAGGAATCAATGGAACTGATTTCAGTGATGAACTATTTTCCAATTCAGAGAAGGTATAGTTACCTCATCAAGTTCTACTTTCCTCCCACTCACTTCTTTCGAGAGAAACTCCTTCTCTAGAAAGGATCCATTTTTAGCAACGAATATCTTGCCTTCGGATCTGTGATAGAAGGTGTACCCAACAATTTCCTTTGGGTATTCTATGAAGACGCACTTTTCCGATTTGGGTTCGAGCTTATCAGGATGAAACTTTTTCACATAAGCATCGCAGCCCCAAATTTTTAAGAAACAACAGCTTAGGTTTACTGCTAAACCATACTTCATATAGTGTCCTCTCAACGGATTTAGATGGTGCCCTATTTTAAATTGTTGGGGAACATTGCAGAAAATTAAAAATTTTCCTACGGTTTCACCAAGATCCATCTATGAGTTCATCTAAGCAACGAGTCAAGGGAGAGAGTTTGCATCTACATACCACTTGTAGATCGCGTGCGGAAGCTTGCAAGGTGATGATGGAGTCATACTCGAACGTGATTTAGATCACCGATGTCCAAGTGCTGAACAGACAGCACCTCCGCGTTCAACACACGTACGGGACGAGCGACGTCTCCTCCATCTTGATCCAGCAAGGGAAGGAGAGGTTGAGGAAGACAGCTCCACCGGCAAGACGACGGCGTGGTGATGGTGGAGAAGCAAGATCTCGGCGGTGGCTTCACGAGCGCCTACTAAGAGGAGAAGTGTTGGGGAGGGAGGGCTGCGCCTTGAGATGGGTACAGCAGCCCCCTCCCTCCCCCTTTATATAGGCCCTCTGGGCGCCCCCTCGAGATCCAATCTCCAAGGGGGGGCGGCCAAGGGGTGGAGTGCCCCTGCCAGTGGGCGCCCCACCCCTAGGGTTTCAACCCTAGGCGCAGGGTGGGCCTGAGGCGCACCAGCCCACTATGGGCTGGTTCCTCCCACTTCAGCCCATGGGGCCCTCCGGATAGGTGGCCCCACCGGTGGACCCCGGGACCCTTCCGTGGTCCCAGACATTACGGAGACCCCAAACTTTCCCGATGGCGAAATACCACTTCCTATATATTATTCTTTACCTCCGACTATTCCAAACTCCTCGTGACGTCCGGATCTCATCCGGACTCAACAACATTCGGTAGTCACATACTAGTTTTCCTACTAACCCTAAGCGCCACCGAACCTTATGTGTAGACCCTACGGGTTCGGAGACACGCAGACATGACCGAGACGACTCTCGGACAATAACCAACAGCGGGTCTGATACCCATGTTGGCTCCCACATGCTCCTCGATGATTTCATCGGTTGAACCACGATGTCGAGGATTCGATCAAACCCCGTATGCAATTCCTTTGTCGATCGATGCGTTATTTGCCCGAGACTCGATCGTCGGTATCCCAATACCTTGTTCAGTCTCGTTACGGCAAGTCACTTTACTCAGCATCCGTAATGCATGATCCCGGCCAACACCTTGGTCACCTTGAGCTCATTATGATGATGCATTACCGAGTGGGCCCAGAGATACCTCTCCGTCATACGGAGTGACAAATCCCGCCTCGATCCATGTCAACCCAACAGATATACTTCGGAGATACCTGTAATGCACCTTTATAGTCACCCATTACGCCAGACGCTTGATACACCCAAGGCACCCTACGGTAACCGGAGTTACACGATCTCATGGTCGAAGGAAGAGATACTTGACATTGGCAAAGCTTCTAGCAAACGAACTATACGATCTTTTATGCTATGCTTAGGATTGGGTCTTGTCCATCACATCATTCTCCTAATGATGTGATCCCGTTATCAACGACATCCAATGTCCATAGTTAGGAAACCATGACTATCTGTTGATCACAACGAGCTAGTCTACTAGAGGCTCACTAGGGACATTTGTGGTCTAAGTGTTCACACGTGTATTACGATTTCCGGATAATACAGTTATAGCATGAACAAAAGACAATTTATCATGAACATTGAAATATAATAATACTTTTATTATTGCCTCTAGGGCATATTTCCAACAGTCTCCCACTTGCACTAGAGTCACCAATCTAGTTACATTGTGATGAATCAAACACCCAAAGAGTTCTAGTGTTGATCATGTTTTGCACGCGAGAGAGGTTTAGTCAACGGATCTGCGACATTCAGATCCGTGTGCACTTTGCAAATCTCTATGTTTCCATCTTGAACATTTTCACGGATGGAGTTGAAACGACGCTTGATGTGCCTGGTCTTCTTGTGAAACCTGGGCTCCTTGGCAAGGGCAATAGCTCCAGTGTTGTCATAGAAGAGTTTGATCGGCCCCGACGCATTGGGTATGACTCCTAGGTCGGTGATGAACTCCTTCACCCAAATCGCTTCATGCGCTGCCTCCGAGGCTGCCATGTACTCCGCTTCACACGTAGATCTCGCCACCACGCTCTACTTGCAGCTGCACCAGCTTACTGCTCCACCATTCAACATATACACGTATCCGGTTTGTGACTTGAGTCATCGGATCTGAGTCGAAGCTAGCGCCGACGTAACCCTTCTGACGAGCTCTTCGCCTCCTCCATAAACGAGAAACATGTCCTTTGTCCTTTTCGTGTACTTCAGATATTCTTGACCGCTGTCCAAAGGTTCCTTGCCGGGATTACTTTGGTATCTCGCAACCAAACTTATGCAAGGTTTACATCGGTCCAGTACACAAAGATGGCATACATAATAGATCCTATGGCTGAAGCATAGGGATGACACTCATCTCTTCTTTATCTTTTGTCGTGGTCGGTGATCGAGCCGAGCTCAATCTCACACCTTGTAACATAGGCAAGAACCCCTTCTTGACTGATCCATTTTGAACCTCTTCAAAATCTTATCAAGGTATGTGCTTTGTGAAAGACCTATGAGGCGCCTCGATCTATCTCTATAGATTTTGATGCCTAATATATAAGCAGCTTCTCCAAGGTCCTTCATTGAAAAACACTTGTTCAAGTAGGCCTTAATGCTGTCCAGAATTTCGTATCATTTCCCATCAAGAGTATGTCATCTACATATAATATGAGAAATGCTACAGAGCTCCCACTCACTTTCTTGTAAACGCTGGCTTCTCCATAAGTCTCAAGATAAACCCAAACGCTTTGATCATCTCATCAAAGCGAATGTTCCAACTCCGAGATGCTTGCACCAGTCCATAAATGGATCGCTGGACCTTGCATACTTTGTTAGCGCTTCGAGGATCGACAAAACCTTCCGGCTGCATCATATACAGCTCTTCCTTAAGATGTCCGTTAAGGAATGCCGTTTTGACATCCATCCGCCATATCTCATAATCATAGTATGCGGCAATTGCTAACATGATTCGGACGGACTTAAGCTTCGCCACGGAGAGAATGTCTCGTCTTAGTCAATCCCTTGAACTTGTCGATAACCCTTAGCGACAAGTCGAGCTTTATAGATGGTAACATTACCATCCGCGTCCGCCTTCTTCTTAAAAATCCATTTATTTTCTATCGCTCGCCGATCATCGGGCAAGTCTGTCAAAGTCCATACTTTGTTTTCATACATGGATTCTATCTCGGATTTCATGGCTTCAAGCCATTTGTTGGAATCCGGCCCGCCATCGCTTCTTCATAGTTCAAGGTTCATTGTTGTCTAACAACATGATTTCCATGACAGGGTTGCCGTACCACTCAGTGCGGAACGTGTCCTCGCTGACCTTCAAGTTCAAGAGTAACTTGATCCAAGTACCTTGATCATCATCATTGTTTTCCTCTTCAGTTGGTGTGTGCATCACAGAACGGTTTCTCGCTGCTGCACCACTTTCCCGCTTGAGAGGTAGTACTTCATCGAGTTCTACTTTCCTCCCACTTACTTCTTTCGAGAGAAACTCTTTTCCGAAAGCATCCGTTCTTGGCAACAAAGATCTTGCCTTCGATCTTAAGTAGAAGGTATACCCGACAGTTTCCTTAGGGTATCCTATGAATACGCATTTTTCCGACTTTGGTTCGAGCTTTTCAGGTTGAAGTTTCTTGACATAAGCATCGCATCCCCAAACTTTTAGAAACGACAGCTTAGGTTTCTTTCCAAACCATAATTCATACGGTGTCGTCTCAACGGATTTAGACGGTGCCCTATTTAAAGTGAATGTAGCTGTCTCTAGAGCGTATCCCCAAAATGACAGCGGTAAATCGGTAAGAGACATCATAGACCGCACCATATCCAATAGAGTGCGATTACGATGTTCGGACACACCGTTTACCGAGGTGTTCCAGCGGCGTGAGTTGTGAAACGATTCCACATTTCCTTAAGTGTGTACCAAATTCGTGACTTAAGTATTCTCCTCCACGATCCGATCGAAGAATTTTATCTTTCGGTCACGTTGATTCTCTACCTCACTCTGAAATTCCTTGAACTTTTCAAAGGTCTCAGACTTGTGTTTCATTAAGTAGACATACCCATATCTACTCAAGTCATCAGTGAGAGTGAGAACATAACGATATCCTCCGCGAGCCTCAACGCTCATCGGACCGCACACATCAGTATGTATGATTTCCAACAAGTTGGTTGCTCGCTCCATTGTTCCGGAGAACGGAGTCTTGGTCATTTTGCCCAAGAGGCATGGTTCGCATGTGTCAAACGATTCATAATCAAGAGACTCTAAAAGTCCATCAGCATGGAGTTTCTTCATGCGCTTGACACCAATGTGACCAAGACGGTAGTGCCACAAGTATGTGGGACTATCGTTATCAACTTTACATCTTTTGGCATCCACACTATGAACATGTGTAACATTACGCTCGAGATTCATTAAGAATAAACCATTGACCATCGGAGCATGAACATATCTCTCATATAAATCGAACAACCATTATTCTCAGACTTAAATGAGTAGCCATCTCGTATTAAACGAGATCCAGATACAATGTTCATGCTCAAACATGGCACTAAATAACAATTATTAAGGTTCAAAACTAATCCCGTAGGTAAATGTAGAGGCAGCGTGCCGACGACGATCACATCGACTCTGGAACCATTCCCGACGCGCATCGTCACCTCGTCCTTCGCCAGCCCATTTATTCCGCAGCTCCTGCTGTGAGTTACAAATATGAGCAACGGCACCGTATCAAATACCTGTGAGTTACTACGAGTAATCGGTAAGGTACACATCAATTACATGTATATCAAATATACCTTTGGTGTTGCCGGCCTTCTTATCTCTAAGTATTTGGGGCAGTTCCGCTTCAAAGGACCCTTCCCTTGCAATAAAAGCACTCGGTCTCGTGCTTGGGTCCATTCTTTGACTTCTTCCCGCAACAGTCTTACGGGCGCGGCAACATCTTTGCCGTCCTTCTTGAAGTTCTTCTTACCCTTGCCCTTCTTGAACTTAGTGGTCTTATTGACCATCAACACTTGATGTTCTTTCTTGATTTCAGCCTCTGCGACTTCAGATCGAGAACACTTCAGAATGGTCTTTTCCATCCCCTCGCATGTTGTAGTTCATCACAAAGCTCTTGTAGCTTGGTGGGAGCGATCGAGGATTCTGTCAATGACCGCCTCATCCGGGAGGTTAATATTCACTGAATCATACGGTTGTGCAACCTGCACATCTTCAAGATGTGCTCACCGATAGAACTGTTCTCCTCCATCTTACAACTGAGAACTTGTCGGAGACATCATATCTCTCGACCCGGCAGGAGCTTGGAAAACTAGTTTCAGCTCTTCAACATCTCATATGCTCCGTGATGCTCAAAACGCTTTTGGAGCCCCGGTTCTAAGTCAGAGAGCATGCCGCCTTTGAACGAGGGAGTAATCATCAAGACGAGATTGCCAAGCGCTCATAACGCCTTGGTTCTCTCGACGGGAGCGCCACCTAGCGGTTCGTCTAGGACATATTGCTTCCTCGGCAGCTATGAGGGTGATCTCGTGTTCCGACCCAATCCGTATAGTTGCTGCCATCATCTTTCAGCTTGGTTTTCTAGGAACGCGTTGAAGTTCATGTTGACATTAGCGTTGGCCATTGATCTACAAGACATATTTGCAAAGGTTTTAGACTATGTTCATGATAATAAAGTTCTAATCAAATTATGAACTCCCACTTAGATTAGACATCCTCTAGTCATCTAAGTGTTACACGATCCGAGTCGACTAGCCCGTGTCCGATCATCACGTGAGACGGACTAGTCATCGTCGGTGAACATCTTCATGTTGATCGTATCTTCCATACGACTCGTGTTCGACCTTTCGGTCTCCGTGTTCGAGGCCATGTCCGCACATGCTAGGCTCGTCAAGTTAACCCTAAGTGTTTTCGCTGTGTAAACTGTCTTACACCCGTTGTATGTGAACGTAAGAATCCATCACACCCGATCATCACGTGGTGCTTAGAAGCGACGAACTGTAGCAACGGTGCACGCTTAGGGAGAACACTTCTTGAAATTTTGT
Organism: Aegilops speltoides; assembly: GCA_021437245.1. Taxonomy (NCBI): domain Eukaryota; kingdom Viridiplantae; phylum Streptophyta; class Magnoliopsida; order Poales; family Poaceae; genus Aegilops; species Aegilops speltoides. Next base: position 78,085 of record JAHHZJ010003796.1, on the reverse strand, counting down.
AAGGATCATCTTATTTACTACCGTCGTCCTAAGTAAACAAGATGCATAAACATAATAAACATCACATGCAATTATATAGTTGTGACATGATATGGCCAATATCATAAAAGCTCCATTGATCTCCATCTTCGGCTCCATGATCATCTTGTCACCGCTTGACACCATGATCTCCATCATCATGATCTCCATCATCATGTCTTCATGAAGTTGTCACGCTAACGACTACTTCTACTTCTATGACTAACGCGTTTAGCAATGAAGTAAAGTAGTTTACATGGCGTTCTTCAATGACACGCAGGTCATACAAAAATAAAGACAACTCCTATGGCTCCTGCCGTTGTCATACTCATCGACATGCAAGTCATGAATCCTATTACAAGAACATGATCTCATACATCACAATTCATCATTCATCACAACTTCGCCATATCACATCACATGATCAATCGCTGCAAAAACAAGTTAGACGCCCTCTAATTGTTGTTGCATCTTTTATGTGGCTGCGATTGGGTTCTAGCAAGAACGTTTTCTTACCTACGAATCACCACAACGTGATTTTGTCAACTTCTATTTACCCTTCATAAGGGCCTTGTTCATCGAATCCGCTCCAACTAAAGTGGGAGAGACAGACACCCACCAGCCACCTTATGCAACTAGTGCATGTCGACCGGTGGAACCGGTCTCACGTAAGCGCGTGTAAGGTTGGTCCGGCCGCTTCATCCCACAATACCGTTGAGCAAGAAAAGACTAGTAGAGGCAAGTAAGATGACAAAATCAACGCCCACAACAAATTGTGTTCTACTCGTGCATTAGAGAACTACGCATAGACCTAGCTCTGATACCACTGTTGGGGAACATTGCAGAAAATTAAAATTTTTCCCACGGTTTCACCAAGATCCATCTATGAGTTCATCTAAGCAACGAGTCAAGGGAGAATTTGCATCTACATACCACTTGTAGATCGCGTGCGGAAGCTTGCAAGGTGATGATGGAGTCGTACTCGAACGTGATTCAGATCACCGATGTCCAAGTGCTGAACAGACAGCACCTCAGCGTTCAACAGACGTACGGGATGAGCGACGTCTCCTCCGTCTTGATCCAGCAAGGGAAGGAGAGGTTGAGGAAGACAGCTCCACCGGCAGCACGACGACGTGGTGATGGTGGAGAAGCAGTACTCCGACAGGGCTTCGTCGAGCGCCTACGGAAGAGGAGAAGTGTTGGGGAGGGGAGGGGCTGCGCCTTGGAGATGGGTACAGCAGCCCCCCTCCCTCCCCCCTTTATATAGGCCCCTGGCGCCTGCCCCGAGATCCAATCTCCGGGGCGGCGCCAAGGGGTGGAGTGCCCCTGCCAGTGGGCGCCCCACACCCTAGGGTTTCAACCCTAGGCGCAGGGGTGGGCCTGGGGTGCACCAGCCCACTATGGGCTGGTTCCTCCCACTTCAGCCCATGGGGCCCTCCGGATAGGTGGCCCCACCGGTGGACCCAGGACCCTTCCGGTGGTCCCAGACATTACCGGAGACCCCAAACTTTCCCGATGGCCGAAATACCACTTCCTATATATTATTCTTTACCTCCGGACTATTCCGAAACTCCTCGTGACGTCCGGGATCTCATCCGAGACTCCGAACAACATTCGGTAGTCACATACTAGTTTTCCTACTAACCCTAGCGTCACCGAACCTTAAGTGTGTAGACCCTACGGGTTCGGGAGACACGCAGACATGACCGAGACGACTCTCGGACAATAACCAACAGCGGGGTCTGGATACCCGTGTTGGCTCCCACATGCTCCTCGATGATTTCATCGGTTGAACCACGATGTCGAGGATTCGATCAAACCCTGTATGCAATTCCCTTTGTCAGTCGGTACGTTACTTGCCGGAGACTCGATCGTCGGTATCCCAATACCTTGTTCAGTCTCGTTACCGGCAAGTCCCTTTACTCGTACCGTAATGCATGATCCCATGGCCAACACCTTGGTCACCTTGAGCTCATTATGATGATGCATTACCGAGTGGGCCCAGAGATACCTCTCCGTCATACGGAGTGACAAATCCCGATCTCGATCCATGTCAACCCAATGATACTTTCGGAGATACCGTAATGCACCTTTATAGTCACCCGATTCGTTGTGACGCTTTGATACACCCAAGGCACCCCTACGGTAACCGGGAGTTACACGATGTCATGGTCGAAGGAAGAGATACTTGACATTGGCAAAGCTTCTAGCAAACGAACTATACGATCTTTTATGCTATGCTTAGGATTGGGTCTTGTCCATCACATCATTCTCCTAATGATGTGATCCCGTTATCAACGACATCCAATGTCCATAGTCAGGAAACCATGACTATCTGTTGATCACAACGAGCTAGTCTACTAGAGGCTCACTAGGGACATTTGTGGTCTAAGTGTTCACACGTGTATTACGATTTCCGGATAATACAGTTATAGCATGAACAAAAGACAATTTATCACGAACATTGAAATATAATAATACTTTTATTATTGCCTCTAGGGCATATTTCCAACATAAATGTGAATGCAGTTGTCTCTAATGCATAACCCCAAAACGATAGTGGTAAACTGATATGAGATATCATAGATTGCACCATATCAAATAAAGTGCGGTTACGACGTTCGGACACACCATAACGTTGTGGTGTTCCAGGTGGCGTGAGCTGTGAAACTATTCCACATTGTTTTAATTGAAGACCAAACTCGTAACTCAAATATTCGTCTCCACGATCAGATCGCAGAAACTTTATTTTCTTGTTACGATGATTTTCCACTTCACTCTGAAATTCTCTGAACCTTTCAACTATTTCAGACTTATGTTTCATCAAGTAGATATACCCATATCTGCTCAAATCATCTTGTGAAGTTCAGAAAATAACGATACTTCCACGAGCCTTCATACTCATTGGTCTGCATACATCAGTATGTACTAAACTATCAAGTAGTTATCATATTGAGCTAGCCAAACGTTCATAACGCCTCGCATACGCTATCGCAATAGGTCTGTCACCTAGTGGTGCATCAAGGACATAATTCTTCTCAGCAGCAGCAATGAGGATAAACCTCGGATCACGGATCCAATCCGCATCATTGCTACTAACATCTTTCAACACAGTTTTCTAGGAACATATCAAATAAACATATGAAAGCAACAACGCAAGCTATTGATCTACAACATAATTTGCAAAATACTACCAGGACTAAGTTCATGATAAATTAAAGTTCAATTAATCATATTACTTAAGAACTCCCACTTAGACATACATCTCTCTAGTCATCTAAGTGATCACGTGATCCAAATCAACTAAACCATGTCCGATCATCACGTGAGATGGAGTAGTTTCAATGGTGAACATCTCTATGTTGATCATATCTACTATATGATTCATGCTCGACCTTTCGGTCTCCGTGTTCCGAGGCCATATCTGTATATGCTAGGCTCGTCAAGTATAACTTGAGTATTCCGCGTGTGCAACTGTTTTGCACCCGTTGTATTTGAACGTAGAGCCTATCACACCCGATCATCACGTGGTGTCTCAGCACGAAGAACTTTCGCAACGGTGCATACTCAGGGAGAACACTTCTTGATAATTAGTGAGAGATCATCTTAAAATTCTACCGTCAATCAAAGCAAGATAAGATGCATAAAGGATAAACATCACATGCAATCAATATAAGTGATATGATATGGCCATCATCATCTTGTGCTTGTGATCTCCATCTCCGAAGCACCGTCGTGATCATCATCGTCACCGGCGTGACACCTTGATCTCCATCGTAGCATCATTGTCGTTTAGCCATCTATTGCTTCTATGACTATCGCTACCGCTTAGTGGGCGTTTGCATTTCATACAATAAAGCGACAACCATATGGCTCCTGCCAGTTGCCGATAACTTCGGTTACAAAACATGATCATCTCATACAATAAAATATAGCATCACGTCTTGGCCATATCACATCACAACATGCCCTGCAAAAACAAGTTAGACGTCCTCTACTTTGTTGTTGCAAATTTTACGTGGCTGCTACGGGCTTAGCAAGAACCGTTCTTACCTACGCATCAAAACCACAACGATAGTTTGTCAAATAGACTCCGTTTTAACCTTCACAAGGACCGGGCATAGCCACACTCGGTTCAACTAAAGTTGGAGAAACAGACACCCGCTAGTCACCTGTGTGCAAAGCACGGCGGTAAAACCAGTCTCGCGTAAGCGTCTGGCGTAATGTCGGTCCGGGCCGCTTCATCCAACAATACCGCTGAACCAAAGTATGACATGCTGGTAGGCAGTATGACTTATATCGTCCACAACTCACTTGTGTTCTACTCGTGCATATAACATCAACGCATAAAACCTAGGCTCGGATGCCACTGTTGGGGAACGTAGTAATTTCAAAAAATTTCCTACACACACGCAAGATCATGGTGATGATATAGCAACGAGAGGGGAGAGTGTCCGTCCACGTACCCTCGTAGACCGTAAGCGGAAGCGTTATGACAACGCGGTTGATGTAGTCGTACGTCTTCATGATCCGACCGATCCAAGTACCGAACGTACGGCACCTCCGAGTTCAGCACACGTTCAGCTCGATGACGTCCCTCGAACTCCGATCCAGCCGAGTGTCGAGGGAGAGTTCCGTCAGCACGACGGCGTGGTGACGATCTTGATGTTCTACCGGCGCAGGGCTTCACCTAATCTTCGCGACGATATGACCGAGGTGGAATATGGTGGAAGGGGGCACCGCACACGGCTAAGGAACAATCCGTAGATCAACTTGTGTGTTCATGGGTGCCCCTGCCCCAGATATAAAGGAGGGAGGGAGGAGGAGGCCGGCCTAGGGAGGAGGCGCCATAGGGGAGTCCTACTCCCACCGAGTAGGATTCCCCTTTCCTAGTCTAACTAGGGATCCTTCCATGTATTAGGAGTAGGAGACTAGGAAGGGAAGAGAGAAGGAAGGAAGGAGGGGTGCGGCCCTCCCCAGCCCACCCGGACTAGGGCAAGGGGCGCGGCCTGCCCTAGGCAGCCCCTCTCTCTTTCCCGCAGGGCCCAATAAGGCCCAATACTTCTCCCCAGCGAATTCCCGTAACTCTCCGGTACTCCGAAAAATACCCGAATCACTCGGAACCTTCCGAACTCCGAATATAGTCGTCCAATATATCGATCTTTACGTCTCGACCATTTCGAGACTCCTCGTCATGTCCCCGATCTCATCCGGGACTCCGAACTCCTTCGGTACATCAAAACTCATAAACTCATAATATAACTGTCATCGAAACCTTAAGCGTACGGACCCTACGGGTTCGAGAACTATGTAGACATGACCTAGAACTATTCTCGGTCAATAACCAATAGCGGGACCTGGATGCCCATATTGGCTCCTACATATTCTACGAAGATCTTTATCGGTCAAACCGGATAACAACATACGTTGTTCCCTTTGTCATCGGTATGTTACTTGCCCGAGATTCGATCGTTGGTATCCAATACCTAGTTCAATCTCGTTATCGCAAGTCTCTTTACTCGCTCAGAATGCATCATCCCTAACCAACTCATTGGTCACATTGCTTGCAAGGCTTATAATGATGTGCATTACCGAGAGGGCCCAAAGATACCTCTCCGACAATCGGAGTGACAAAACCTAATCTCGAAATACGCCAACTCAACATGTACCTTCGAGAGACACCTGTAGTACTCCTTTATAATCACCCGATTACGCCAGACGCTTGGTAGTACCCAAAGTGTCCCTCCGTAAACGGAGTTGCATAATCTCATAGTTACAGAACATGTATAAGTCATGAAGAAAGCAATAGCAACATACTAAACGATCAAGTGCTAAGCTAACGGAATGGGTCAAGTCAATCACATCATTCTCCTAATGATGTGATCCCGTTAATCAAATGACAACTCTTTTGTCCATGGCTAGGAAACATAACCATCTCTGATAAACGAGCTAGTCAAGTAGAGGCATACTAGTGACACTATGTTTATCTATGTATTCAGACATGTATTATGTTTCCGGTTAATACAATTCTAGCATGAATAATAAACATTTATCATGAAATAAGGAAATAAATAATAACTTTATTATTGCCTCTAGGGCATATTTCCTTCATCCTGGGGCCCGCCGACTGGCCTGGTACGAGGGCGTCAGCCCGCGTCTGCCGCGGGCAGGTCTTGCCGGCTGCAGATTACTATAGCCGTGCTTCTAATGACGCGGGCTTGGTCATGGGGTCATGGCAACAGTGCCGCCGCCTGACGGGCGATCACTGTTTCCATTCCCCCGTCGCGTCTGGTTAATGGCGTGTGGGGCCCGTGGGAGGGGCCGGCCGACTCCCAACAGGTCCGACTCTTGGCGCTCTTGCCGTCTTCAGTACTCCCGCTGACCAGTAGGCCCTGCCGTCTCCGGGCCATACAGACAGGCCGTCGTGGGTACAGGGCCCCTCCCCAAGGGCTGATGTCAGGGCTGGCATGGCAACAGTGCTGCGTCAGGCGGAGATCTCCGTGGGTATGGCGCACTGTGGCCATGCCTGCCTTTAATTATCGGGGTGGTTGGTGTCGCGGGCCGACTTCCCACAGTCGGCTTCTTTGGAGTCGCCTCTGGGACTCGGCTTAGCTGGGAGTCGCCTCTGGGACTCGGCTTAACTGGGAGTCACCTCTGGGACTCGGCTTAACTGGGAGTCGCCTCTGGGGACTCGGCTCATCTTGGAGTCGCCTCTGGACTCGCGGGGCGCAGCCTGCCCCGATGTCTTGAAAGGTTCTGGGGCTCGGGTTGGCCTACCCGTGGCCCATTACTTCGACAGTCGGCAAGACCACCATCACTCGGACAAGAGAGGTGAAGGGACGACGTGGGAGCTGCAATGGTCGAGGAATCCTAAGTCATCCTTAAAGTAGAGTCATAGCTACCGTTACCCATAACTACTATAGTTGTGGCTATTTACACTTGTAACGACTGTAGTTGTGAGTATTTAATTGCCCCGACAGTGTGGGAGTAATGAAGGCTGCGGCGCACTCTATATAAGCCGCACTACCCCTCCTGGGCTAGGGTTAAGCATCCTCTGTAATCACACCCCTCAAAGAAAACAAAGTCGCAAGGCACGAGATGTAGGGCTATTACCTCCTCCGAGAGGGGCCTGAACTCGTTGAGCACGGAGTGTTACACCTGTGTTGTACTTAGGTGTTGGAAATATGCCCTAGAGGAAATAATAAAATGGTTATTATCATATTTCCCATTCATAATAAATGATTATTATTCATGCTATAACTGTATTGACCAGAAACTTAAATAGATGTGTGAATACATAAACAACACGTTGTCCTATTAAGCCTCTACTGGACTAGCTCGTTGATCAAAGATGGTTAAGGTTTCCTAACCATAGACATGAGTTGTCATTTGATAACGGAATCACATCAGTAGGAGAACGATGTGATGGACAGACCCAACCGTAAGCTTAGCGTCAGATCGTTTAGTTATTTGCTACAACTTTCTTCATGTCAAGTATCAGTTCCTTAGACCATGTGATCATGTCACTGATGGATATCGAAGGAATGCCTTGTGTGCTATCAAACGTCACTTCATAATTCGGTGATCATAAAGATGTTCTAAAGGTATTTGTGAAGGTGTTTGTTGGGTTGCATGGATCGAGACCGGGATTTGCACTCCGTATGCCGGAGAGATATCTCTGGGCCCTCTCGGTAATACAACATCGTAAAGAGCTTGCAAGCAATATGGCTAATTAGTTAGTCACGGGATCTTGTATTATAAAAACGAGTAAAGAGACTTGCCAGTAAGGAGATTGAACTAGGTATGGAGATTACGACGAACGAATCTCGGGCAAGTAACATATCGCTGGACAAAGGGAATTGCATACGAGATTAACCGAGTCCTCGACATCGTGGTTCAACCGATAAAAGATCTTCGTGGAATATGTGGGAACCAATATGGGCATCGAGGTCCCGCTATTGGTTATTGACTGGAGAGGTGTCTCGGTCATGTCTACATGATTCTCGAACCCGTAGGGTCCGCACGCTTAATGTTCGGTGATGTTAGAGTAGTATTGGGATTCAAAATGGCAATTTTCCCCGTGGGGATTTACCCGCTAAGAAGCGGTGATGGGGGTCGAAATCACCCCATGGGTATAATGGGGTGGGTACCCGGGAATCTAGAGGGGCGGGGATGGGGGGAAAACTGGCTCCATGGAGCCTCCATGGATACCCGGGACCCCACTTGTCAGTCAAACATTCCACCGAATATATACACAAGAAACCCTAAACCTGTTTTGTCACTCACCTCTCCACTCTGTTCCTCCCAACTTGCAGCCGCCTCGGCGCCTCCTCTCCCCATTCCCCCGATCTGGCCTCCTCCTCTTCCCATCCCCAGATCGACCACCACCAACGGCGAGCGGCACCGGCCGGCACCACATCCGACCGTCCCTTCCCATCTAGTCCCGTCGCCCTCCCCTGCTCCTCGCCTCCTTGCCTCGTCCTCCTTCACATCAAGGCACCGGCCGACACCTCATTTGGCCAACCCTTCACATCTAGTCTCGTCGCCATCTCCTGCCCCTCACTTCCTCCTTCACCTCAAGGCCGGGCAAGGCGGCTGCAAGTCCAGGATGGTGGCGATGGCGAGCGATGGTCGGGTAAGAACATAACCACAACGGTGATAGTGGCGACGACGAAGACTGACGACTGGCCTCCTTTTACTCACCTTAGGTGACCGACAACACTCCTCTTCCTCACCTCAAGTGACCGACGGCACAAGCAGGTAATCAGCGGCTTCTGCATCGACCTGAGAGGCCAAGACCATCAGGGTAAGCAACTGACCGGCGGCATCAGCATCGACCCGAGACCAAGTTCTTGTATTTGTTTGTTTCATTTTGTGTTGTTGAACATGTATGCATCTATTGAATGTGTAGGATCTTGTAGTTGTTAGTTCTTGTAGTTATGGGCGTGGGCGGTGGTGGGGTTGACCCCTTTCCCTCCTTGCGGATTCCCGGCCAGCGCGGGACGGTCATAGCAGGTGCGCTAGGCTATGGTGGGGCCTGGTGGCGCTGATGCGGGTGCTCCTGTTGGTAGTGGGTTGTCGTCCTGGTGGGGCCTCGGGGTGGCACAATGGTTTCCATGGAGGGGTGTGCGTGGGCGAGGTTCGGCATCGGCCGGGCGGCAGATCTGGATCCAGGCGATGCGGCCCGTGAGCGGCGTGGACGGTGGTAGGGGTCTGGCTTCGGGCTCTGGCGGATGCGGTTGTGTCTTCCCGTCGCGGGCGCGCGACATCTCTCCTATGGCGGCGACGGTTCCGGTGGCGGTGCGATCACTCGGGCAGCGCAGATCCGAGTGATGAGGATGCGATGGCGCAGTCACTTGATGGCGGTCTTGCGCGGCCGCCGCCGGCGCCCTCCTGGACCAGATCTGGGCCCCATCTGGGTCTGGGCGGTTCTGGCTCGGCTCCGCCTACGACGGCTCCGACGGACGGAGGTGCGGCTCGTGCGGGGGTTGCAGAGACGTCAACATGCCCACTGCAATATGGCGATGGGAGATTCACGAGCCTTTCGAGCTCGGCAGGGCCTATGTGCCTGGTTTGCTCCTCTAGCTGCATTCGGTCGGTGTCTGGTGATGGCGGTGGAGGTTTTCCCCTCCCGTGTGGCCGCTGACGCTGCTACTTCTCGTTCCTGGCTGCTCCCTCTCGGATCCGTCGGTCCCGCTTCGAAATCCATGGTGAGACGGCGGTGATGGCTCCAAGACCGTGATGGCGCATGTTGGTGGGCGGCAAGTGTGGTGGAGCGCGACGGATCGGTCGTGGTGGTTGGTGTGTGGTGGATGGGAGAAATCTCTGCCGGCTTGGTCGGCATCGACGCGGCGATGACCATGGGCGCCATCGTTCCTTCCTGAGGAGCGTCGAGTATCCCCCTCCACGTACCGGGGGAAACCCTAGGACCAGTCCGGGTAGCAACATCGTCATTGTCGCGTCCCTTCCTGAAGGTGTTGCTTGGTATGCGGTGATCCGAAGTGTAGGAGTGCGGTGGAAATCTCCGGAGGGTGCTACGACTGTGGACCATCATCGTTTTCGTCGATCCGACTCTATTGTCATTAGTTTCTTTTTTCCTTCCTTTTTATTCCTTTTGGGCATGCTTGTGTTGTCTGCCCCAGTAGTGGATTCTCAGATGTATCAGGTGGTTGCTATATTTACATAGCGGGGCGAAAGCCTATTTCAAGGAGTTCTTGTAGTTATTCTCCTATGTAATTGAATCTTCCTATTGAATGTGTGTGGATCTGTTATTTGATCAGTCATGAGTGGATTATCTAAATATATGTCAGATGTTGCTCTTTTGCTCCTATTTTACTGTTATTGTGTTGTTGTTACACTACTTATTTTTCTTAGACAATTTACTAGAATATATACCTAAATCAGTTACACTACTGCCATCTAATTTTACATTATTTGCAATTTTAGGTGAGAACAATTCATCACTATCTATTGAGTTTCAAACTTGTCTTGACGATGAGGACAAACCAATGGTAACTTGACATCCCCAACTCTTATCTTATGTCTTGATTTCATTTGCAACTTTCTAAATTATCTTATACTATTTCCATGATCAGGATGAGGAGCTCTTGATGTCTACTACACAACCTTCTTCCTGTAGACGTTGTTGGGCCTGCAAGTGCACATGTTTGTAGGACAGTAGCAAATTTCCCTCAAGTGGATGACCTAAGGTTTATCAATCCATAGGAGGCGTAGGATGAAGATGGTCTCTCTCAAACAACCCCGCAACCAAATAACAAAAAGTCTCTTGTGTCCCCAACACACCCGATACAATGGTAAATTGTATAGGTGCACTAGTTCGGCGAAGAGATGGTGATACAAGTGCAATATGGATGGTAGATAAAGGTATTTGTAATCTGAAATAATAAAAACAGCAAGGTAACAAGTGATAAACGTGAGCGTAAACGGTATTGCAATGATAGGAAACAAGGCCTAGGGTTCACACTTTCACTAGTGCAAGTTCTATCAACAATAATAACATAGATAGATCATATAACAAGCCCTCAACATGCAACAAAGAGTCACTCCAAAGCCACTAATAGCGGAGAACAAACATAGAGATTATGGTAGGGTACGAAACCACCTCAAAGTTATTCTTTCGGATCAATCTATAAAAGAGTTCGTACTAGAATAACACCTTAAGACACAAATCAACCAAAACCCTAATGTCACCTAGATACTCCTTTGTCACCTCAAGTATCCGTGGGCATGATTATACGATATGCATCACACAATCTCAGATTCATCCAACCAACACAAAGTACTTCAAAGAGTGCCCCAAAGTTTCTACCAGAGAGTCAAGAACGTGTGTCAACCCCTATGCATAGGTTCCCAATGTCACGAAACCCGCAAGTTGATCACCAAAACATACATCAAGTGGCACATGATATCCCATTGTCACCACAGATAATCATGGCAAGACATACATCAAGTGTTCTCATAAAGACTCAATCCGATAAGATAACTTCAAAGGGGAAACTCAATTCATCACAAGAGAGTAGAGGGGGAGAAACATCATAAGATCCAACTACAATAGCAAAGCTCGGGATACATCAAGATCGTGCCAGCGAGGGAACACGAGAGAGAACACGAGAGAGAGAGAGATCAAACACATAGCTACTGGTACATACTCTCAGCCCCGACGGTGAACTACTCCCTCCTTGTCATGGATAGCGCCGGGATGATGAAGATGGCCACCGGTGATGGGATCCCCCTCCGGCAGGGTACTGGAACGGGCTCCCGAGAGGTTTTTGGTGGCTACAGAGGCTTGCGGCGGCGAAACTCCCGATCTATCTTTTGTTCTGGAAGTTTTAGGGTACGTAGGTATATATGGGTGCAGAAGTGCGTCGGTGGAGCTACGGGGCCCACGAGGTAGGGGCGCGCCGGGGCGCCCCACCTCGTGGGCAGCCCGTATCTCCCCTAACGTGCACTCCAAGTTCCCTGGGTTGCTTTCCTTCCAAAAATAACTTCTCCAGTTGATTTCGTTCCGTTTTGACTCCGTCTGATATTCCTTTTCCTCGAAATACTGAAATAGGCATAAAACAACATATCTGGGCTGGGCCTTCGGTTAATAGGTTGGTCCCAAAAATAATATAAAAGTGGATAGTAAAGCCCAATATTGCCTAAAACAGTAGATAAATTTTCACATGTCTTGAAGATACGTTGGAGACGTATCAAGCATCCACAAGCTTAATTCGTGCTCGTCCTCGAGTAGGTAAATGATAAAAAAGAATTTTTGATGCGGAGTGATACTTTGGCATAATCTCAATGTAAATCTTCTTAATTGTGGTATGAATATTCAGATCCGAAAGATTCAAGACAAAAGTTCATATTGACATAAAAATAATAATACTTCAAGCATACTAATCAAAGCAATCATGACTTCTCAAAATAGCATGGCAAAAGAAAGTTCATCCCTACAAAATCATATGGTTGGGCTATGCTTCATTTTCGTCACACAAAGATGTTCCCAACTTCTATACCCCCGATGACAAGCCAAGCAATTGTTTCATACTCAAATAATCTCAAACTTTTTCAACCTTCACGCAATACATGAGCGCGAGCCATGGATATAGCACTATGGGTGGAATAGAATATGATGATGGGGATTGTGTGGAGAAGACAAAAAGGAGAAAGTCTCACATTGACGAGGCTAATCAACGGGCTATGGAGATGCCCATCAATTGATGTCAACATGAGGAGTAGGGATTGCCATGCAACGAATGCACTAGAGCTATGAATGCTCAACAAAAGAAAACTAGTGGGTGTGCATCCAACTTGCTTGCTCACGAAGACCTAGGGCATTTTGAGGAAGCCCATCATTGGAATATACAAGCCAAGTTCTATAATGAAAAATTCCCACTAGTATAAAAAGACAACTTATGAGACTCACTATCATGAAGATCTTGGTGCTACTTTGAAGCACAAAATATGAGACTCACTACATGAAGAACAAGGTGCTACTTTGAAGCACAAGTGTGGTAAAAGGATAGTAGCATTGTCCCTTCTCTCTTTTTGTCTCTCATTTTTTTTATTTGGGCCTTTCTCCTTTTTTTATGGCCTCTTTTTTTTTCTTTTTCTTTTTTTATTTTCGTCCGGAGTCTCATCTGACTTATGGGGGAATCATAGTCTCCATCATCCTTTCCTCACTTGGGACAATGCTCTAATAATGATGATCATCACACTTTTATTTTTCTTACAACTCAACAATTACAACTCGACACTTAGAACAAAGTATGACTCTATATGAATGCCTCCGGCGGTGTACCGGGATGGTGCAATGAATCAAGAGTGACACGTATGAAAAATAATGCAAGGTGGCTTTGCCACAAATACATTGTCAACTACATGATCATGCGATGGCAATATGACAAAAGTAATGTATGTCATGATGATGATGATGGAAGTTGCATGGCAATATATCTCAGAATGGCTATGGAAATGCCATGATAGGTAGGTACGGTGGATGTTTTGAGGAAGATATACGGAGGTTTATGTGTGATAGAGCGTATCGTATCACGGGGTTTGGATGCACCGGCGAAGTTTGCACCAACTCTCAAGGTGAGAAAGGGCAATGCACGGTACCGAAGAGGCTAGCAAAGGTGGAAAGGTGAGAGTGCGTATAATCCATGGACTCAACATTAGTCAAAAGAACTCATATACTTATTGCAAAAATTTAGAAGCCATCAAAAAATTCAAGTACTATGCACATGCTCCTAGGGGGATAGATTTGTAGGAAAAGACCATCGCTCGTCCCCGACCGCCACTCATAAGGATGCACAAGCCAGGTACACTTCATGTTTCAAATTTGTTACACAACTTTACCCATACGTGCATGCTACGGGACTTGCAAACTTCAACACAAGCCTTTCTTAAATTCACAATTATCCAACTAGCATGACTTTGATATTATCACCTCCATATCTCAAAACAATTATCAAGCATCAAACTTATCTTAGTATTCAATTTACTCAAAAGAAAGTTTCACATGTCTTGAACACTAAGTATATTAACATTAAGCAAACTACCATGCTATTAATGACTCTCAAAATAATCTAAGTGAAGCATGAGAGATCAATAGTTTCTTTAAAACAAATCCACCATCGTGCTCTAAAGATATAAGTGAAGCACTAGAGCAAATGACAAACTACTCCGAAAGATATAAGTGAAGGTCAATGAGTAGCTAAATAATTATGCAACTATGTGAAGACTCTCTCTCATTTAAGAATTTCAGATCTTGATACTTTATTCAAACAGCAAGCAAAGCTAAAGAAAACTACATTGCAAGGATAGCACAACTCATGTGAAGAAGCAAAAACTTAGGCTCAACCGATACTAACCGATAGTTGTTGAAGAAGAAAGGTGGGATGCCAACGGGGGCATCCCCAAGCTTAGATGCTTGAGACTTCTTGAAATAATATCTTGGGGTGCCTTGGGCATCCCCAAGCTTGAGCTTTTGTGTCTCCTTAATTCCTCTCATATCATAGTTTCTCTTTTTTATCAAAAGCTTCATTCACAACAAACTCAACAAGAACTCATGAGATAGGTTAGTATAAACCAATGCAAAACCTTATCATTTTCTATTGTAAAAAATCACTTAAATAATTATTCAACATTGCATACTAAATGCCTCTGCATATTTAATACTCCTATCTTCAAATAGAATCATTAAACAAGCAAACATATGCAAACAATGCAACCATAACAGCAATCTGTCAAAACAGTACAGTCTGTAAAGAATGCAAGAGTCATCATACTTCCCTAACTCCAAAAATTATGAACTAAAATTCCCACTGTAATAAATTTATCAGAGCTCAATATTCAAAAAGATTCAACAATATACCACTCTCTCACTTTTCTAGGAAATTTTTGCAACAACGGTAAACTTTATGTTTTCAAACAGCAACATGTATATTAGCAAAATAAGCATGGCAAAGGCTATCCTTGACTTTTTTATTGAAACTAAAAATGCAAAACATTAATCTAAACAACAGCAAGCAAAAACTAACAAAAGGAAATAACGCTCCAAGCAAAACACATATCATGTGGTGAATAAAAATATAGCTCCAAGTAAAGTTACCGATGAACGAAGACGAAAGAGGGGATGCCTTCCGGGGCATCCCCAAGCTTAGGCTCTTGGTTGTCCTTGAATATTACCTTGGGCTGCCTTGGGCATCCCCAAGCTTAGGATCTTTCCACTCCTTATTCCATATTCCATCGAATCTTTACCCAAAACTTGAAAACTCCACAACACAAAACTCAACAGAGAACTCGTAAGCTCCGTTAGTATAAGAAAATAAAACAACCACTTAGGTACTGCAATGAACTCATTCTAAATTCATATTGGTGCAATATCTACTGTATTCCAACTTCTCTATGGTTCATACCCTCCGATACTACTCATAGATTCATCAAAATAAGCAAACAACACATAGAAAACAGAATCTGTCAAAAACAGAACAGTCTGTAGTAATCTGTATCAAACGTATACTTATGGAACTCCAAAAATCCTACAAAATTAGGAAGTACTAAGAAATTTGTATACAAATCTAGAGCAAAGGGAATAAGATCAGAATCACGTTTCTGTGGATTAACAAAACTAATTTACTGGGTGCAAAAGTTTCTGATTTTCAGCAAGATCAACACAACTATCGCCGTAAGCTATCCTAAAGGTCTTACTTGGCACTTTATTGAAACAAAAGCTATCAAACATGATTACTACAGTACCATAATCATGTGGACACACAAAAACAGTAAGGATAAATATTGAGTTGTCTCCCAACAAGCGCTTTTTTTAATGCCTTTCGAGCTAGGCATGATGATGACAATGATGCTCACATAAAAGATAAGAATTGAAACATAATGGGAGCATCATGAAGCATATGACTAGCACATTTAAGTATAACCCACTTCCTATGCATAGGGATTTTGTGAGCAAACAACTTATGGGAACAATAATCAACAAGCATAGGAAGGTAAAACAAGCATAACTTCAAAATTTAAGCACATAGAGAGGAAACTTGACATTATTGCAATTCCTACAAGCATATATTACTCCCTCATAATAATTTTCAGTAGCATCATGAACGAATTCAATGATATAACCAGCACCTAAACCATTCTTTTCATGATCTACAAGCATAGAAATTTTATTACTCTCCACATAAGTAAAATTCTTCTCATGAATAGTAGTGGGAGCAAACTCAACAAAATAACTATCATATGATTTAAAATTAAGATCAAGATGACAAGTTTCATGGTTATCATTATTCTTTAAAGCATATGTGTCATCACAATAATCATCATAGATAGGAGGCATGCTTTCATCATAGTAAATTTTCTCATCAAAGCTTGGGGGACAAAAAAATATCATCTTCATCAAACATAGCTTCCCCAAGCTTGTGGCTTTGCATATCATTAGCATCATGGATATTCAAGGAATTCATACTAACAACATTGCAATCATGCTCATCATTCACATATTTTATGCCAAGCATTCTATGTAATTCTTCTTCTAGCACTTGAGCACAATTATCCTTTCCATCATACTCACGAAAGATATTAAAAAGGTGAAGCGTATGAGACAAACTTAACTCCATTTTTTTGTAATTTTCTTTTATAGACTAACTAGTGCTAAAACAGGAAACAAAAAGATTCGATTGCAAGATCTAAAGGTACACCTTCACTTACCTAGCCTCCCCAGCAACGGCGCCAGAAAAGAGCTTGATGTCTACTACACAACCTTCTTCTTGTAGACGTTGTTGGGCCTGCAAGTGCACAGGTTTGTAGGACAATAGTAAATTTCCATCAAGTGGATGACCTAAGGTTTATCAATCCGTAGGAGGCGTAGGATGAAGATGGTCTCTCTCAAACAACCCTGCAACCAAATAACAAAAAGTCTCTTGTGTCCCCAACACACCCAATACAATGGTAAATTGTATAGGTGCACTAGTTCGGCGAAGAGATGGTGATACAAGTGCAATATGGATGGTAGATAAGTGTATTTGTAATCTGAAATAATAAAAACAGCAAGGTAACAAGTGATAAACGTGAGCGTAAACGGTATTGCAATGATAGGAAACAAGGCCTAGGGTTCACACTTTCACTAGTGCAAGTTCTCTCAATAATAATAACATAGATAGATCATATAACAAGCCCTCAACATGCAACAAAGAGTCACTCCAAAGCCACTAATAGCGGAGAACAAACATAGAGATTATGGTAGGGTACGAAACCACCTCAAATTTATTCTTTCGGATCAATCTATAAAAGAGTTCGTACTAGAATAACACCTTAAGACACAAATCAACCAAAACCCTAATGTCACCTAGATACTCCATTGTCACCTCAAGTATCCGTGGGCATGATTATACGATATGCATCACACAATCTCAGATTCATCCAACCAACAAAAAGTACTTCAAAGAGTGCCCCAAAGTTTCTACCAGAGAGTCAAGAACATGTGCCAACCCCTATGCATAGGTTCCCAATGTCACGAAACCCGCAAGTTGATCACCAAAACATACATCAAGTGGCAGATGATATCCCATTGTCACCACAGATAATCACGGCAAGACATACATCAAGTGTTCTCATAAAGACTCAATCCGATAAGATAACTTCAATGGGGAAACTCAATTCATCACAAGAGAGTAGAGGGGGAGAAACATCATAAGATCCAAATACAATATCAAAGCTCGGGATACATCAAGATCGTGCCATCAAGGGAACACGAGAGAGAGAGAGATCAAACACATAGCTACTGGTACATACCCTCAGCCCCGAGGGTGAACTACTCCCTCCTCGTCATGGATAGCGTCGGGATGATGAAGATGGCCACCGGTGATGGGATCCCCCTCCGGCAGGGTGCCGGAATGGGCTCCCGAGAGGTTTTTGGTGGCTACAGAGGCTTGCGGCGGCGGAACTCCCGACCTATCTTCTGTTCTCGAAGTTTTAGGTTACGTAGGTATATATGGGTGCAGGGGGTACGTCGGTGAAGCTACGGGGGCCCCACGAGGTAGGGGGCGCGCCCGGGGGGGCACCCTCGTGGGCAGCCCGTATCTCCCTTGACGTGCACTCCAAGTTCACTGGGTTGCTTTCCTTCCAAAAATAACTTCTCTAGTTGATTTCGTTCTGTTTTGACTCCGTCTGATATTCCTTTTCCTCGAAATACTGAAATAGGCATAAAACAGCAAATCTGGGCTGGGCCTCCAGTTAATAGGTTAGTCCCAAAAATAATATAAAAGTGGATAATAAAGCCCGATATTGCCTAAAACAGTAGATAAAGTAGCATGGAGCAATCAAAAATTATAGATACGTTGGAGACGTATCAGCTCTCCACTTGTAATAACTATTAGCCTTGTTACTTGCCTCCATGGAGTCAAGAATGAAGAAAACGAAGGACCAAGAAGTTACTGTGATGTGTTGTTCTTCATTTCATTTGTTGTGCCTACCATGTTTGTTAGGAATTAGAACTTTGGGCTTGTAATCGTACTAAGTATTGTTGTTTGTGCCTGCCAATCGTACTTTCAGTATGTGGTCAGACTTGAGTTGAGATGAGTGAATCTGTCAAGCTTATTGTGGTCAAACTTATTATGGTCAGATTTGGGATGATTAAATCTATGTCAAAATTATTGTGTTTGTGATGCTAATTTAATGTTGTTTTGCTTCTGTAATAGAGGATTGCTGTCAAAATTATTGTAGTTTGTTCTGCCAATGTATTGCCGTTTTGCTGCTGTAATGTATGATTGAATCTGTCAGAAATTATTGTTTTTTGTGCTCTTGTTTTACTACAGTTTTGTTGTTGTTGGTCTCCTTGGAGATCTCCATGGGGATTGGGTACCCGCTGTTAGCGGGGATGGGGACTGTCCCCTCTCCCCCGCGAAGATGGGCGGGGCTAGCGGGGACGAGTATTAGCGGGATTGGGGCGGGGACGGTGGCGTGCCCCCAGGTGATCCCCGTTCTCGTTGCCATCTTGAATTGGGATGTGTACATTGGTGACCGAATGTTTTTTGGAGTCCCGGATGAGATCTCGGACATCACGAGGAGCTCCGGAATGGTCTGGAGGTAAAGATTTATATATAGGAAGTCCTGTTTTGGTCACCGGAAAAGTTTCGGGCATTATCAGTATTGTACCGGGAGTGCCGAAAGGGGTCCGGGGTCCACCCGGGGGGGTCCACCTGCCCCTGGGGCCCACATGGGCTGTAGAGGGGGCGCCCTAGCCTTCTTGTTCCAGGGGCACCAGCCCCAAAAGGCTCATGCGCCAAGGAGAGGTGGAGGAGGAAGAGTCCTAAGGGGGGAAGGCACCCCCCCTAGTTGCCTTGGGGAGGGAGGATTCCTCCCTTGGCCGCCTCCCCTCCTTGGAGGAGGGGCTAGAGCTGCGATCCAGCCCTCCCCCTTGCTTCCTATATATAGTGGGGGAGAGGGAGGGGCTGGACACACCAATTCCCACGCCCCAGCGGCAGCCCTACCTCTCCCTCCAGCGGCATTTGGCGAAGCCCTGCCGGCACTACACCACCACCATCTCCACCACGCCGTTGTGCTGGTTGAGATCCCATCTACTTATCCATCCTTGCTTGCTGGATCAATAAGGAGGAGACATCAACGAGCCGCACGTGTGCTGAACGCGAAGGTGTCGTCCGTTCGGTACTTCATCGGATTGGATCACGAATGGATCGTGAAGAGTACGACTACATCAACCGCGTAATATATGCTTCCACTTAACAGTCTACGAGGTTACGTGGACAGATTCTCGTCTCTCGTTGGTATGTTTATCATAGATAGATCTTCGGTGATTCATAGGATTTTTTTTTATTTTCATGCAACGTTCCTCAGCAGTGGCACCATGAGCCAGGTCTATGCATAGATGTATATGCACGAGTAGAACACAAAGAAGTTGTGGGTGTTGATTTTCAGATTGCTTACCTTCGTTGCCTTATTTTAATTCAGCGATATTGTGGGATGAAGTGGCTCGGACCAACCTTACATGGCCTCGCACATGAGACCGGTTCCACCGACTAACATGCAACTTGTATTGCATAAGGTGGCTGGCGGTGTCTGTCTCTCTTACTTTAGATGAATCTGATTTGACAAAGGCGGTCCTTGTAGAAGGTTAAAATGCAACTTGATTATCACTGTTGTGGCTTTGCGTAGGTAAGAACGGTTCTTGCTAGTTGCTCATAGCAGCCACGTAAAATTTGCAACAACAAAGTAGAGGACGTCTAACTTTTTTTGCAGGGTATGTTGTGATGTGGTATGGCCAAAACGTGATGTGATATAGGTTGATGTATAAGATGATCATGTTTTGTAATAGGTTCGCGACTTGCATGTCGATGAGTACTAAAACCGGCAGGAGCCATAGGGTTGTCTTTAATTTGTTTTATGACCTATATGTCAACTAATAACGTCATGTAATTGCTTTACTTTATTGCAATGCGTTAGCAATAGTTGTAGAAGCAATAGTTGGCGAGACAACCACGTGAAGACATGATGATGGAGATCATGGTGTCATGCCAGTGACGATGATCATGCTGGTGCTTTGGGGATGGAGATCAAAAGTACAAGATGATGATGGCCATATCATGTTACATATACATATATATATATTGATTGCATGTGATGTTTATCTTTTTATGCATCTTATTTTGCTTAAGACGACAATAGCATTATAAGATGACCCCTTCACTAAATTTCAAGATAAAAGTGTTCTCCTAAGTATGCACCGTTGTGAAAGTTTGTCGTTTCGAAGCACCTCGGCGATGATCGGATGTGATAGACTCTACATCGCATACAACAGGTGTAAACCAGTTTTACACACGTGGAATACTTAGGTTAAACTTGATGAGTCTAGCATGTACAGACATGGCCTCAGAATACGAAGGATCAAAAGATCGAACATGAGTCATATAGTAGATATGATCAATACGGAGATGTTCACCATTGATGACCACCCTATCTCACGTGATGATCGGGCATGGGTTGGTTCATTTGGATCATGTAAACACTTAGAAAACTTGAGGGATGTTGATTTAAATAGGAGTTCACTAGTAATTTGATTAACGGAATCAATTATCATGAACATAGTCTAAATTGTCTTTGCAAAATTATGTTGTAGATCAATGGCTCGCGTTGTAGCTCCCCTGAATTTTAATGCGTTACTAGAGAAAGCTAAGATCAAAGATGATGGAAGCAACTATACGGACTGGGTCCGTAATTTGAGGATTATCCTCACTGCTGCACAGAAGGCTTATGTCCTCAAAGCACCGCTAGGTGTGCCACCCACTCTCCAAATCTGGATGCTATGAACGTCCGGCAGACTAGAAGTGATGACTACACGATAGTTCAGTGCGCCATGCTTTACGGCTTGGAACCTGGGCAAGGATGATGCAGATCTCTCTCCTGAAGATGGTATAACGGTTCAATGATGATGGCGCCTTCTAAAACGTGTGCATGTGGCATACGCTTTAGGTATGCTGCGCTGGTTGTTGGTTCCGATACGTTATATGGATGGAACGGCGATGATATTGTTCTTAGATATGGGGAGTGAGAACACTCCATATTATCAAGTTTGTAGGTGTGAGTGATGGCTTCGAATGACTTGATGTATGTTATTGTCACACCTTTGTGGAATAATCAATAACGATGGTTTTATGCATCGATTAATGCAGAGACTGGGTGTTTAACCTCCTTTTCTGAAAAAAGCAACATCAAACAAAACCGAAGCTATGCATTGGTGAATTAAAATGAAAAGAAACATTTAGCAATGATCAACAATCTACGACAACAATCATATACGCATCAACCATCTTGTGACATCATTAGAACAATAAGAATGATTCTGCAGTAGCAATGCCTTCGGCAAGGAATGACGTTTAAGCGCCGCCGTCGCCTGATCCAACCACTAAAGGCACTGTTATGAGGTTTCACACTAAAAAACAAGTCCGAGCAAATGCAAACAATAGCTTCAACAAACTAATGACACAAGAAAGTTAAGACCATGCTTGCACAAGAAGACAGCCATGCCGCGATAAGTCATTGTGTATTCACACTTAGTTACGTCAAGATGAGCTCCGCAGCGTAGTCTGCCACGATACAGTTATTATCACACAGTGTAGCTGTAGTCTATAGAGATACCAAGCTCCCCTGATTTGAAGCGTTCTCGTGCTTCGGAGGTTGTGGGGTTGCTTAGGGCCCGTCTATATGGTTGTGTGATATTTAGTTTTATTTTTTCCCTTCTCCTTTTATTTTCTTTCATTTTTTATTCATGAGTGCTTATTAAATGTGAACATGAAAACACAAAATAATTTTTATATATTCACATTTTTAGATTTATTAATATTAGTTACGCTCGTGATTTTTTTTGAAAGTTCATGATCAATTTTAAAGTTTGTGAACATATTTAAAATTTGAAAACTTATTTAATGTGCTAGCATTTTTGAAATCCATGAATTTTTAAAATTTGTGAATGTTTTCTAAATTTTATGGTTATATAAATTTGAATTTTTTTTAAAAATCCTTGAACATTTTTTATTCTAACTAACTTTTTTTAAATAAAAATCTAGCGAGAGGAGCAGCGAGCCAAGCGGAGCGAGCAAAAGCTTCATGTGCCGGCCCATATGAGTGTTATAGCAGCAATTCCACTGTTGCATCGTGAAATAGGAGCTCCCAAGAGGCTCGGCTGATACCAAAATCGAAGTGTGTAAAGATACCATAACCACGCAACAAACAACTCCATTCTCCTCTCGAAACAAATACGGTTTCAAAAACACCGTCATAACATAGTCAAGTCACAAGTCAACTGAAATAAAATTCAAACAAAACAACTGATCTGAATAATCTACTAGATATAAAAATAAAAGAGTAAATCCCACGAGTGAAGAACAGCTAGCGTATTACAGCCGTCGTGTTGATTCCTTGGTGGCGGTGCGTGGCGTGCACCGCCACGCGAATCCGCACAAGCATCACATGCTGTTTCGATCCTTCGTGGCGCTCGCTGCATTTGGTCAAGCACAAGGCACATCTCGTCCAGCTGGATCGGGCCCTGCATCGTACGCACAGCACCATTACAGCCCTGTGTGTTGTGTCCACCAATCCGCATCCTCTCTTCCTTCCTCGTGACGCACGCACGCACGCACGCACGCACACGGTAAGTTTAATAATCCTCTGTGGAGAATACACATGCAGCTGTAGACGGGAGTGATGATCCGATCGACATGGAATCTGTTTCATGGAGAGGGGCTCCCGGCGCGTCGGCGTCAGTCTCGGACGACGACGTACGCGGCTGTCGCCCGATCGGCTGCGACCGAAAACGACGGCGGCGATCCGATATGCAATGCACCGGCAGCGGGCGGGAGATCCAAAATCATCATTCCGCGATCCCATTGTCAGCCATGCGCCGCCCGCCGGCTACTGTAGAGAACTGAAGCCCGATCAGCGGGCGCTAGATCCCAAGGTATGGCCCTGCTTCCTCCATCTGGTGCTGCTCATCGACACTACTACTAATACTCCGCGCTCCATCATGACACCGGCGATTGATTGATCGATCCATTTGCTTGCATGCATATGCATGGCGGAGCAATCAACTCAAATTCAGACCACAAGTTCAAGGAAATTCAGTTACAGAGTGAACTTTTTGCCGATCAGTTCGTCCGTTAAACTGAACTGAAATGGGGAAGCCGGAGAAAGAACCGACCGATCGACGAGAAAGAAAAGAAGAAGCGGATAGATCGATGTGCGTAGTAGTAACAATGATTACGAGCCGCAATGATTGAGTCCGAATTTAGTTGGTTAGGTCGGGCGTCGCCGTCGGACCCGATCCCGGGGCCCCTCCCTGACGAGGCTTCGTTGCCCGATGCGAAGTAAGACAATCCGGTGGAATCCTGTGATGCCACAGCTAACTCCCATTCGGGAGATGGATCGAAAGCGCTGCGACATATTAGCACTTTGTGCCGTCCGAGATCTGGTCCATCCATGCCATCCGTGCGTAGTAAAGAGGGTTGAAACCATGGCTTTGCATTGCTGGCCTGTTTTATTATGTATACTGGGAGTGCCAACTAGCATTGGTTTCTTGCGATGCCATGGGCCAGACAAAGCGTGGCTGTGGCTGGCGGCCATGGCCAGCTACGCATGTCCATGCCGATGCCGGCCGTCTTATCCATGGGAGATGGGATTGCAGGGGGGTCGTCGTCCCGGTTCCTCGGGAGAAAACGGGAGCCAGAAATGGTGGATGAGTCCATATAGCACCGGTGACTGGTGGAGCTGCTGGTTTCGCGGGTTGTGTTCGATCCGGATGAGGCGCTAGAAGCTGGAACAACTACTCAAATTCGCAGCCGCAGTTGAGAGATTATCCATTCCATCCGGTTCGACTTTTCCAAGAATCATGATGATCGCCTCGTGACCGATAGCTGACATGTCCCCCCGCCTCTGCCGCATCTGGAGAATGGAGATCTTCTCCCCTTCTGTTATTGGCGCAGGCCATGATTACCCGCCATTCATTACGATTTGTGATCTTCTGGACGGACGTAAACGTCTTTGTACCAGCCTTGCAGTAGATCATTTCTGGTCTGGTGGATCCTACCAACATGTGTGAGATCTCTTAGGTTTAGAGTTGAATCCGGATGCTCTCTTTTTACAATAGCGTGAAAAGTTGAATAGTAGTATGTCTTTGTAGAACCCTAGTCATGTCATTCTCACCATTGATTTGCCTTTCAGCGGGACCAAACAACCAATATGTCCTCTACGGAACTACTAACTAATAATCATGCTTACCTATTGCAAAGCTGAATTAAGGACTACGATCGACCAGCCAATAATGTGCTCCAGAGACCAAACAAAACCAAATCCTTTTATGTCATGGTTATTGCTTTAAAGAAGGTTGAAGCAGCCGGGGTCTAAAAGCCTTGGACCATACTACTATGCAGATCTTGCTGAGAGAACAGGCGCTGGGCCAAGCAAAGCTGTAGGAAGAATCGGTGGTCGGAGGCCGTTAGACTTGTCTGCCGGCCGGGGAGGCCCAGCAAGCGGTCCGGCGGGCGCGCGGGTGTGCACGCCACCAGTAGCAGACGTAGTGGTCCTTGTACGGGTAGTGGTAGTTAAGTTGTAGGGGTACTCATTGCCTTTGGAGTTAGGAGCAGAGGCGAAGCTGAAAGGGGTGCAGAGGCTGAGTTCTTGGTAGGGTGTCTCCTTCCGCTGGCTCCCCCAGAAACAGTCATATGGAGATGGGGCACCTCTCTCGTGATTCACCTTGGATGGCTAGCTAGTAAGGTCCATGGCCAATACCACCCAATAGTGGTGGCTACTCCTCACATTGTTGGGACCTTGATCAGTTGCCCGACATCTAGGCCGTTTGATAAAAACCTGTTGGAGAAAATGGATGGTTGTTTCTTTTTTCTTGGTGCCAGGGCGCCTGCAGGTTTTTCCTAAGCATAGGAGTGCTTTTCTTTTTTGCTATCTGCAGTAAGGAAGGGAAAAGCCAGATAGTTTCAGTCACGGCTGCAGGGGAGCGCCGGTTCGGTTCACCTATAGGCTATCGCACTTGCTGGTTGGGCCATTTCCCATTTGTGGCTTGTAGTGGTGGTTACCATCTCTCTTTTTGCTCCTCACGACAGCATCCGGGGTGGTCCTGCTCGGCCCGGCCAAGGCCTCTTTAGTATTGTGTGTGCCAGCGAACCAAGGCCCTTGTTATTCTCAATCGTTCTGTTTTTTTCTTGAATTCACTCAATCGTTCTGTTGTTTTGGAGTACACTTATGGTTTATTTCTCCCCCTGAAAACTTATGTATCCCTGTAAACTTTCATACGATAGAATAAATTGTGCTATTTGTCTAAAAAAAAGTGCGTTCAACGTGCCTTGTACGCGCTTCAGGCCTTGCGTGAGCGAGACAGACATAGAGTAAGCGAGACATAGTGCAGCCTCGTGTCTAATAGCGCCCAGAACGGGCTGGCCAAGTCGGGAAGCAGGCATTGAGTGTTTTTTTTGTTTTTATACACAATTTTGCTTTTCCATATATTTCGAAATATTCTAAATATAGATTTTTACATATAGAATTGAAAATGCATTTAAAAATATTATACAAAAATATTTGTAATGTACACAACAAATATACAATGTGTATGAAAAAAATACACATAAAATATATATAGTTACTATTCATCACCCAGGGTGCAGAATACGTTATTCTTCACCCGAGGTAATCTTACGATTGCTTCCTAAATAAATTACGTTTAGAATATAAATAGTTACATGCATATTGATTCAATATGTAAAATTTGGTATAAAAACAAAATTATAGGATAAGACCATAAAAAACACATTTTATGTATGTTTTATACTATGTTTTTACATTCGTAATTTTACGTAACATAAAATATTTTTTATGGCGAGTACATGTTTTCTTACGTTCTTTTTTATGTATGAAATAACACAAAATTAATGAACGTAAAAATACGGTGCATTGATGTCAAAACAGAGAAGGGGTGAAGAATAACTATTCCTCACGCAGAGTGACGAATAGCACGACACACACACAGGAACATTTTTATGCATGTTCAATATATCTTAAATATATATTTTTATGCATGTTAATCATGTATTTAAGATTTATTAAACATGCATAAAAATGTTCCTGGTGTATACAAAAAATATAGTATGTGTATACAAAAATCTAGAGATCAAAACATATCTATGAAAAACTGTTAATCATGTTTTTGAAAATGTTAAATGTGTATAAAAGATGTTCTTCGTATATACAAAAATGTTTATACAAAAATTTAGACATAAAATATAAGTTTTAAAAATGTAATCATTTATTTAAATTTGTTTAGATGTGGACATAGAAAATGTTCCTGATGTATACAAAAATATTCAATATGTATGCCAAAAATTAGACATGAACAAGTATATGTATTAAAAATGTTAATCATGTATTTAAAAATATTAAATGTGTGTATAAAATGTTCTATTTGTATACGTATAAGGTAGAATGTGTATGCAAAAAGTTGATCAAAATTAACATGTTTCAAAAATGTTAATTATGAATTGAAAAAATATTCAACGTCTGCACAAAAGTGTTTCATATATTTGATTAAGCATGTATAAAAATGTTCAAGTTCTAGTAAAAAAAAGACAAAGGAAAAACCCCGATGAAAACAAGAAGCAAATTTTTTTTTAAAAAATGAATAAAAATAGAGAAAAGGTAAAGAAGTAAAAGGAAAACAATGCAAAAAAATGAAAACAGTAAAAGTCCTGAAAGAAACAAAGAAAACCGATAAAAAACTGAAACAAAGAAAAATGAAGAAAGAAAAGCAAAAAAAAAAAACTAGTAAATCGTCAGACATACTATTATAGTATTTTCATAACCATTTCGAGATATATTTTCATGCAACTTTCATTGTTACTATTCATGACTTGAATTTTATCATATATTTTTGCTTTGCATGATCATATAGAGCTAGCATGTTATTTGTGGCAAGGCCACCACTCATCATTGTTTACATGTTACGCTGGATCATTGCATATCCTAGTACACTGTAAGAGGCATTTTTTTGTAGTCATCATATTTCTGAGTTGTGAGTAAACGAAAGTGTGATGTCATTTAGAGTGTGCTTCTACATGTGAGGAATAAAAAAAGACCAAAAAGAGCCCAAGGAAAAAGAGGCCAAAAGGAGCCCACCAAAAAAGAGAGAAAAGAGATAGGGGCGCACTACTATTCTTTATACACAGTTGTGCTTCAGAGTAACACCATGTACTTCATTTAGAGGGTTTTCATATATTTTATCATCATACTAGTGGGATGTTTTGCGTTATAGAATATGGCTTACAAATTCACATGATGAGCTTCCTCATGGATGCACACCCCACTTAGTTCATTTGGAGAGCTTTCATACACTTATAGCTCTAGTGCATCTGTTGCCTGGTAATCCCTACTCCTTGCACTAATATTGATTGTCAAGCTCCTCCATTCCCTAATAGTCAGCTACACTTGTGTCAGACTTTCTTAGTTTTTGTCTTCTTATAATACCCCCATCATCATTCTATTTGTCATTTAAGTGCGAAGATCGATGCTTGTTACCTAAGCATTAAGCGAAGTGCTGAGTAGTTCAGGGAGAGTCATGGTTTCAAGCATTTGACCCGATGCTCAAGGTTATGTTATGGTAAGGTGTTTTAATATCATAAGGCTTTGAGAGATTGCAACCATGAATTTGATACACATGAGTATTGATTGGTATTACATGAAAACATTGAACCATGAAAAGCAAGAGCAATTTTATCTGCACATTTTGATGTTACTTGCTTGTTTTTAACTATAGACTATTGCTTTGAATAGGTTTCATCCTGAGTTAACAACACCTTGCATCATTTTCTCCAGATTATGCTACGTAGCATTCCACATGAAAAAATTTCTTTGTTTTATCAACTACCTACTCGAGGACAAGCATGGATTAAGCTTGAGGATGCTGATACATCTCAAACGTATCTACAATTTTTGATTGTTTTATGTTGTTATAATATCATTTTAATACTTATTATAGCAATTTATATTATTTTTCTGGACTAACCTATTAATTTAGTGCCTAGAGCCAGTCGTTGTTTTCTGCATGTTTTTGACTTTTCAGAAATCCATATCTACGGAAGTCAAAAAACCCCGAGGGTTTAATGCAAGAAAAGCCACATCCTATGCATAGGGACTTTAGAAGTAAATAATTTATTGAAACTAGAATCAACTACACAGGAAGGCAAAACAAGTACAACTTCAAAACTTTCAACATATAGAGAGGAAACTTGATGTTGTTGAAATATATATAAGCATATATTCCCCTCTCATAGTGTTAAATCTGAAGGAAATATGTCCTAGAGGCAGTAATGAAGTTATTATTTATTTCCTTATTTCATGATAAATGTTTATTATTAATACTAGAATTGTATTAACCGGAAACTTAGTACATGTATGAATACATAGACAAAAACATAGTGTCCCTAGTATGCCTCTACTTGACTAGCTCGTTAATCAAAGATGGTTAAGTTTCCTAACCATAGACATGTGTTGTCATTTAATAAACGGGATCACATCATTAGGAGAATGATGTGATGGACATGACCCATCCGTTAGCTTAGCATTATGATCGTTACAGTTTGATTGCTACTGCTATCTTCATGACTTATACATGTTCCTCAGACTATGAGATTATGCAACTCCCGAATACCGGAGGAACACCTTGTGTGCTACCAAACTTCACAACGTAACTGGATGATTATAAAGGTGCTCTACAGGTGTCTCCGAAGGTGTTTGTTGGGTTGGCATAGATCAAGATTAGGATTTGTCACTCCGTGTTTCGGAAAGGTATCTGTGGGCCCTCTCGGTAATGCTCATCACTATAAGCCTTGCAAGCAATGTGACTAATGAGTTAGTTGCGGGATGAAGTATTACAGAACGAGTAAAGAGACTTTCCGGTAACGAGATTAAACTAGGCATGATGATACCGACGATCGAATCTTGGGCAAGTAACATACCGATGACAAAGGGAACAACGTATGTTGTTATGCGGTTTGACCGATAAAGATCTTCGTAGAATATGTAGCAGCCAATATAAGCATCCAGGTTCCTCTATTGATTATTGACCAGAGATGTGTCTCGGTCATGTCTTCATAGTTCTCGAACCCGTAGGATCCGCACGCTAAACGTTCGATGACGATTTGTATTATGAGATATGTGTTTTGATGACCGAAGTTTGTTCGGAGTCCCGGATGAGATCGCGGACGTGAATAGGAGTCTCGAAATGGTCGAGACATGAAGATTGATATATTGGACTATGTTATTCAGACACCGGAAGAGTTCCGAGTGGTTTCAGGTAAAAACGGAGTGGCGGAGGGGTTACCGGAACCCCCCGGGGGAACTAATGGGCCACCATGGGCCTTAGTGGAGAGAGAGGAGGGCTACAGGGGCTGGCCGCGTGCCCCCCTTAGCAGTCTGAATTGGACTAGGGGAAGGGGGCGGCGCCACCCTTTCCTACTCCCTCTCCCTCTCCTTGCTTCCCCCTCTCTTCCTTGTAGAGGAATCCTACTAGGACTAGGAAGTCCTAGTAGGACTCCCTCTCCTTGGCGCGCCCCCTAGGGCCGGCCGGCCTCCCCCTCCCTCCTTTATATATGGGGGCAGGGGGCACCCTAGAACACACCCAGTCTTCTCTTAGCCGTGTGCGGTGCCCCCCTCCACAGTTACTCACCTCGATCATATCGTCGTAGTGCTTAGGCGAAGCCCTGCGACGGTAACATCATCATCACCATCGCCATGCCGTCATGCTGAAGGAACTCACCCTCGTCCTCAACTGGATCAAGAGCACGAGGGATGTCATCGAGCTGAACGTATGCTGAACGCGGAGGTGCCTTACGTTCGGTACTTGGATCGGTTGGATCGTGAAGGCGTTCGACTACACCAACCATGTTAACTAAACGCTTCCGCTTTCGGTCTACGAGGGTACGTGGACACACTCTCCCCTCTCGTTGCTATGCATCTCCTAGATAGATCTTGCGTGATCGTAGGATTTTTTTTTGAAATTACCGCGTTCCCCAACAATGGCATCCGAGCCAGGTCTATGTGTAGATGTTTTATGCACGAATAGAAAACAAAGAGTTGTGGGCGATAATAGTCATACTGCTTACCACCAACGTCTTATTTTGATTCGGCGGCATTGTTGGATAAAGCGGCCCGGACCGACATTACATGAGCGCGTTCATGATACTGGTTCTATCGACGTGCTTTTGCACAAAGGTGGCTAGCGTGTGTCTGTTTCTCCAACTTTATTTGAATCGAGTTTGACTACGGCCGATCCGTTTTGAAGGTTAAAACAGCATACTTGACGAACAATCGTTGTGGTTTTGATGCGTAGGTAAGAACGGTTCTTGCTAGAAGCCCGTAGCAGCCACGTAAAACTTGCAACAACAAAGTAGAGGACGTCTAACTTGTTTTTGCAGGGCTTGCTGTTATGTGATATGGTCAAGGCATGATGTGATATAAATTGTTGTATGAGATGATCATGTTTTGTAACAAAGTTATCGGCAACTGGCAGGAGCCATATGTTTGTCGCTTTATTGTATGCAATGCAATCATCATGTAATTGTATTACTTTATCACTAAGCGGTAGTGATAGTCGTAGAGGCAATAGTTGGTGAGATGACAATGATGTTACGATGGAGATCAAGGTGTCGCGCTGGTGACAATGGAGATCATGATGATGCTTCGGTGATGGAGATCATGAGCACAAAATGATGATGGCCATATCATGTCACATATTTTGATTGCATGTGATGTTTATCTTTTTATGCATCTTATTTTGCTTAGTACGGCGGTAGCATTATAAGATGATCCCTTACTAAATTTCAAGGTATAAGTGTTCTCCCTGAGTATGCAACGTTGCTACAGTTCGTCGTGCCGAGACACCACGTGATGATCGGGTGTGATAAGCTCTACGTTCACATACAACAGGTGCGAGCCAGTTTTGCACACGCAGAATACTCAGGTTAAACTTGACGAGCCTAGCATATGCAGATATGGCCTCAGACCACTGAGATCGAAAGGTCGAACGTGAATCATATAGTAGATATGATCAACATAGTGATGTTCACCATTGAAAACTACTCCATCTCACATGATGATCGGACATGGTTTAGTTGATTTGGATCACGTGATCATTTAGATGACTAGAGGGATGTCTATCTAAGTGGGAGTTCTTAAGTAATATGATTAATTGAACTTTAATTTATCATGAACTTAGTCCTGATAGTTATTTTGCATGTCTATGTTATTGTAGATCAATGGCCCGTGCTATCATTCCTTTGAATTTTAATGCGTTCCTAGAGAAAGCTATGTTGAAAGATGATGGTAGCAATTACGGGCTGGGTCCGTAGAGGATTATCCTCATTGTTGCATAGAAGAATTACATCCTGAAAGCACCGCTGGGTACCAGGCCTGCTGCAAACGCTACTGTTGACGTTAAGAGCGTTTGGTAGAGCAAAGGTGATGACTACTCGATAGTTCAGTGTGCCATGCTTTACGGCTTAGAATCGAGACTTCAAAGACGTTTTGAACATCATGGAGCATATGAGATGTTCCAAGAATTGAAGTTAATATTTCAATCAAATGCCTGAGTTGAGAGAAATGAAGTCTCCAACAAGTTCTATAGCTGCAAAATGGAGGAGAATATTTTTGTTAGTGAACACATACTCAGAATGTCTGGGTACCATAACCAGTTGACTTAGCTAGGAGTTAATCTTCCTGATGATAGTGTCATTGATAGAGTTCTTCAATCACTACCACCAAGCTATAAAGGCTTCGTGATGAACTATAATATGCAAGTGTAAGTGCAACTAGTGCCCCTTAGTGATTTTGGTGTATTGAAGACTTATAGGTTAAGTAACTGATGCGTTTGTGAGTGTACACAGGTCTATAAGTCTATGAGGAGTTTGATATTTACAGAGAAAGTCGACCCTAAAATGAAGTTCTTCGATCAAGACTTTGATATTCTCAAGACTTTCAAGACTTTGAAAGTGAAGAAATTGGTGTGACCTTGAAGACTTGGTATTCATTTGAGGAACATGAAGCTCAAGACTTTTGTTTTCGTAGTTTCGCTTTCTCTTTCTTGAGTCATAGGAAACACCATACCGTTAAAGGGGTCGAGGAAATACTAAGGAAAAATTTCCATGTGATGCTCAACTCAAAATCCTACACCTACCAATCCCTTCGAGTGAAGCCATTGAAATCTCATACGCTTCAGTCAATTTCTTCAAGGGCGAGACACGCTCTTACAGTCACCGAGGACTTTGCTCGATCGAGGAGTTAGGAATTCGCCAAGTCGAATTGCCTACACAAAGAGGAACATGATAGCCCCGAGGAATTTGAGAGTCAAATTTCCGATCATTCTTGTCTTCTTGCTACCGGCTGTCCAAAATATCTTATCCACCTAACGGTCATATCATTGAAGGGCATTTATGTCTTATCATGTCGGGCTGCTCCCTAGGCTATAAATAGCCGCCCCCTACAACCACTAGTTGGTTGGCTGCTCCGAGAGAACTTGACACTTGTCATTTGAGAGCAACCCATCCTCCGAGGACTTTGAGCGAAAATCATCAAGTGAGGAAAATCCCGAAACCAAACCCCCACAAACCCAAAGTGATTGAGCATCACTGAAGAAATTGATCCTGCGAGGATCCGACGCTTGTTACCTTTGAAGACTGTGCTTCTTCCAGACGGTTAGGCATCAAGGTCTAGAGCATCCAAGAGGAATTGTGGATTGCCGAGTGACCAAGTCTGTGAAGGTTTGGAAGTCACCTGAAGACTTACCACGAGTGATTGGACGAGGCCTGTGGTCTTAGTTCAAGGAGAATACGGTGAGGATGGGTGTCCCGAGTTGCGGCTCGTAGATCGGGTGTCCGGATCGCGTGTCCTCGAGTTTAAATACTCACCGCTCCAACCAGACGCATAACCGAGACAGCAGTTGGAACTGGTTTACCAAATCATTGTCTTCACCAACTAACTGGTTCTATTTCCTCAACTTTTCATTTCCTCATTATCGTGTTGTTTGTTGTTCATATCTGTGCTTGAAGACTTTGATCAAGACTTTCACAAATTCCTCGCCCAATTTCTTCACCGCTTTGTCTTCATCTTGTTATCCTGTGTTTACGCTTTCTGTACTCTGTGCTAGTCTTCATTTCATCATGATGACTATGTTTGTATCCTGTTATGTTTACTTCTGAGTACACATTCCGCTGCAAGTAGTTCTTCGCTAAGGAATTTCCTCACCAGAAATTCCTCAGTGAAGAATTCATAAAAATCACCTATTCACCCCCTCTAGTCGATATAACGACTTTCAATTGGTATCGAGCAAGGTACTCCCTTGTTCGTGTGATTTTGGTTTAACCGCCGGAGTTTTAGTTATGTCGACCGCAGTATGATCAAGGTCTCGGCCGGGTGTCCTACCTTTGATGGAACGGACTACCCTTATCGAAGAACAAGATGCGAATGCATCTTGAGGCAATTGATAACAATCTCGGTATGTTGTGGAAAATGGTGTCCCCACCGCTCACTCCCTCACCGAACGCCACCGATGTGAAGAGATTCAAACAACTCGATTCTCAAGCGAAGAATATCATATGTGGCCATCCGAGCAAAGGACAAGATGGAAGAGTGAGTGCTTTGGAAACCGCTAAGCTTATCTCGGGATAGGCTGTCCAAAGTAAATGAAGGAGTTTCAACTCAGCGTGACTCTCGAGTCGATGTTCTTCGAATCTCTTCAACCGCTTCAAAAGACTCGACAATGAGAATGTACAACAAACCTTTGATCGCCTCATCGACATCTCAAATGAGCTTCAAGCCCTCGGTGCCATCGACATCACCGATCATGAAGTTGTGAAGAAACCGCTGAGATCGCTTGATTCCTCATTTGATACTCGGGACCGATGATACAAGAACGTCTTGACTACAAGTCGCTTGATCCTGCCGATATCCTCGAAAGGCTAAACACTCACGAGTTCCACTTTTGTCAAAAGAGAGATCTCTATGGCTCAAACTATGGCAAACCACGTGCCCTCAAGGCCAAGGTTGTGTCTCGACTCAATATGAGGATTCGGTAGTAGCCTTGGTGATCCTAAAGAATCGAGCCAGATCTAGCACTGCTTGTGAAGAAATTCCGAAGTTCACAAGACGTGGTCGCTTTGGAAAATCCTCAAGAGGAAATGATTCCTCATCCAAAGGACTATAAGAGAAGACTTTGCCACAAATGCAAGAAGCCTGGTCACTATATTCAAGATTGTCCTCGATGGGAAAAGGAAATGAAGAAGAAGAAATACAAGGATTACAGCCTTACGATGATGCGAAGAAGAAGAAGAAATCGACAAAATCTTCGCCATCAAAATCCTCAAGTCTTCATCTCACAAGAAGAGCAGCTCCAAGAAGGCTCGGGCATTCATTGGCAAGGAGATGGACTCAAGCTGAATCGAGGAAAATGATGAAGAGGAGGAGTCTCAAGAATCTGAGTCCGGTGTTGCGAAGTCCGGCGTTGCTATCGCCTTCGCAAGTCCATCTTCAACATCAAGAAACCGACTCCACCGACAAGCCCGATGAAGATAATGATGGCTACGCCCCACCTATTGCTTCATGGCGAAAGGTGCTAAGGTACTCAAATACAACCTCTCGACTCTAGTGAAAATGAATCGATGAGGATCTCAAGCCCAGCTACTCTAAACTTGCTAAAATTGCTGTGAAACAACAACGGCTCTTGAAAAGGTTCAAAACATGCTAGATAAAAGTGATGATATGTTGGGTGAAGAAATGGATCGCACTAAAGCCTTGATCGAAAATCTTCAGAGACTTCAGGCCTAGGTTTGATAACCTTCAAGGTCATCATAACTCTCTTGTCCGATCATGAGAAACTTTCTTATGAATTTCTTCAAGAAAAGCAAGATCACGAGAAGCTTCTCTTGAATCTCTTCAAAGAAAGGAAGATCTTGAAAAGCTAAGAGTGTGTTATGAAGATCTTCAGAAGGAGCGCGATTCATTACTAGCTCAACAAATCAGTGCTTCTCAGGAAGAATTTGTTCCTCCATGCTTAAAGTGCATTGAACGTGAATCTGCTAATTCTTCACCTGAATCTGCCTCTGCTATCACTAATTCCTCATCTGAGGACATTGCTAGTATCACCGACAATGCAGGGTTGAAGGAATTGTACATGACAGCATGTACAAAAGCCTCAAAGGGCATCAAACACTTTGTTATGTGCTCAAAAGCAGATCCTCAACGTAAACCCTAGGAAAGAGGGTATTGCCTTTGAGAGGAAACTCAATGCCGATGGAACATATTGAAGCCCGAAAAGACCCCAAAACCTCATGGGTTGCTGCAAAGGGACCTCCAGTTGATCCATCTAACTTATCCGGCTTTACATGTGAATCTTCTCATTCTTCCGATGAGTCATTTGACTCCAACTATAAACTGTTCAAAAATCAGAATGGTGAAGTATTTGCTAGATATGTTGGCACTAACTACAGGAACGGTTCCCCTATGAAGAAAATCTGGGTTCCCAAAAGTTGTGTTGAAAGACTTCGTGAATGTCCTCATGACACCACCGTGAAGAACAGAACCCCAGATCAAATTCTTCATATGGACCAAATTCTTCATATGGATCAAATTCCTCAACCGGATCAAAGTCCTCATATGATTATCGTCGTGCTAACAACTCGCTCTCGCAGGTAGAGCTAAGGGCTATGAATATGTGCATTATTCTTCAAACCATTATGTTCATAAGTCCTCAAAGAATTACTCTGCTTATTCATATGCTTACCCTAACCCCTCTTATGTGAAGCGAAATGGTTTGGCATCTTTGCCACCTTTCTCATATGGTGCTCGCAGAATGATGAACTCTTTGCCACCCCTCCAGATGTGGGTGGTGAAGAAAAAGAACTAATCTCTTCTGCAGGGTCAGGTCTCCAGACGTGCTCTAACGTCTGAAGAATTTGCTGGGGACCTGACAAAATGCCTGAATGGTCGCAGGCGAATCATGATGAAATGAACTTTCATTTCACACGTCCTCATACTGCTATATCTGCTTATCGCTTGATGAAATTCATCGATGAACTTGATATCATATTCTTCACTGATGAAGCATATGAGATTGTAAGCTACACTAATTCATCTGCAGGATGATCAACTCAAAACCACTGAATGGGTCCTCGATAGTGGATTTACAAATCACATGACTGGTGACAAGAATCTATTGATGGATGCTCCCTTATCACCGTCACCTCTGAAGCATATCATCTTTGCCGACAAAGGCAAAAGTCGTATTTGGTCTTGGTAAGGTTGCTATCTCTAAGGATAAGCACATGGACAAAGTCATGCTTGTTGAGTCCTTAGGATACAATCTCATGTCGATCTCAATGCTTTGTGATCTTGATATGGTTGTTGTCTTTGGCAAATATCGCTGTGTTGTGATTATGGAAGTCGACAATTCCAAAGTCTTCAAGGCTTTAGGAGAGGAGATCTAGATATTGTTGATTTCTCTACAGACCACAACCAGCCGTGTGTCTACTTGCAAAAGCTTCGTAAGGCTGGCTATGGCATCGACGACTTGGTCACGCAGCATGAGGAATTTGAACACGCTATGAAGAAGAAGCATGTCATTGGCATTGAGAATGTCAAATTCCTCAAGGATCACTTATGCGGAGCTTGTGAGGCTGGAAAAATGACCAAGGCCAAGTATCCAGCGAAGACTATCATGACCACTACCCGTCCATTCGAATTGCTTCACATGGACCTCTTCGGACCTAATCATTATTCAGCAGTCACTAATGATGCATCTCTATATGGTTTTGTCATTGTTGATGATTATTCTCAATATACATGGGTACACATTGTTACTTACAAACATGAAGTGCAGGAAGTCTTCAAAGGATTTTCCTCGAGGGCTTCAACCAACTTTGGTGTGAAGATCAAACATATCAGAAGTGACAATGGAACTGAGTTCAAGAATTCCGGTCTTGATGCATATCTTGATGAACTTGGTATTACTCATGAGTTATCTGCCCCCTATACTCCTCAAAGAATGGCGCTAGGAGCGCAAGAACAGAACTCTTGTTGAGATGGCTCACACTATGCTTGATGAATACAAAACGCCTCAGCGTTTTTGGATTGATGCAATTGATACTGCTTGCCACATCATCAACAGAGTATATCTTCACAAATTCTTCAAGAAGACTGCCTATGAACTCCTCACTGACAAGAAACCCAATGTGAGTTATTTCAAAGTCTTCGGTGCTAAATGTTGGATTAGAGATCCTCACCACAACTCTAAATTTGCACCGAAAGCACATGAAGGTTTTATGCTTGGTTACGGAAAGGACTCGCACACCTACAGAGTCTTCAACATTGTTCTTCACAAGATTGTTGACACAGTAGATGTGCGGTTCGATGAAACTAATGGCACGCAAAGAGAGCACCTACCTTCTGTGTTAGATGTGAAGGAAATATGCCCTAGAGGCAATAATAAAGTTATTATTTATTTCCTTATATCATGTTAAATGTTTATTATTCATGCTAGAATTGTATTAACCGGAAACATAATACATGTGTGAATATATAGACAAACAGAGTGTCACTAGTATGCCTCTACTTGACTAGCTTGTTAATCAAAGATGGTTATGTTTCCTAACCATGGACAAAGAGTTGTTATTTGATTAACGGGATCACATCATTAGTTGAATGATCTGATTGACATGACCGATTCCGTTAGCTTAGCACCCGATCGTTTAGTATGTTGCTATTGCTTTCTTCATGACTTATACATGTTCCTATGACTATGAGATTATGCAACTCCTGCTTACGGAGGAACACTTTGTGTGCTACCAAACGTCACAACGAATCGGGTGATTATAAAGTTGCTCTCAGTGTGTCTCCAAAGGTACTTGTTGGGTTGGCATATTTCGAGATTAGGATTTGTCATCCGAATGCTCTGGAGAGGTATCTCTGGCCCTCTCGGTAATGCACATCACTTAAGCTTTGAAGCATTGCAACTAATGAGTTAGTTGCAAGATGATGTATTACGGAACGAGTAAAGAGACTTGCCAAGAACGAGATTGAACTAGATATCGGATACCGACGATCGAATCTCGCAAGTAACATACCGATGACAAAGGAACAACGATGTTGTTATGCGGTCCGACCGATAAAGATCTTCAGAGAATATGTAGGAACCAATATGGGCATCCAGGTCCTCTATTGGTTATTGACCGAGATGTGTCTCGTCATGTCTACATTGTTCTCGAACCGTAGGGTCCGCACGCTTAAGGTTTCGGCGATGCTTATATTATGAGTTTATGAGTTTTGATGTACCAAGGAGTTCGGAGTCCCGGATGAGATCGGGGACATGACGAGGAGTCTCGAAATGGTCGAGACGTAAAGATCGATATATTGACGACTATATTTGGAGTTCGGAAAGGTTCCGAGTGATTCGGTATTTTTCGAGTACCGAGAGTTACGGAATTCGTATTGGGCCTCATTAACCATACGGGAAAAGAGAGAGGGCCTAAGGGTGGCCGCACCTCCCCTTGGCTAGTCCGAATTGGACTAGGAGGGGCGCCTTCCTTCCTTCTCCTTCTCTCTTCCT
Source organism: Aegilops speltoides (assembly GCA_021437245.1). Classification (NCBI taxonomy): domain Eukaryota; kingdom Viridiplantae; phylum Streptophyta; class Magnoliopsida; order Poales; family Poaceae; genus Aegilops; species Aegilops speltoides. The sequence continues at coordinate 38,889 of JAHHZJ010003796.1, read as the reverse complement.
TTCCTTCTCTCCTACTCCTACTACATGGAAGGGTTCCTAGTTGACTAGGAAGGGGAATCCTACTCCCTGGGAGTAGGACTCCCTGTATGCCGCCATAGAGAGGGCCGCCCTCCCTCCTCCACTCCTTTATATACGGGGCAGGGGCACCCCATAGACACACAAGTTGATCTTCGTGATCGCTCCTTAGCCGCAGCGGTGCCCCCTCCATGATATTACACCTCGGTCATATTGTAGCGGTGCTTAGGCGAAGCCCCGCGACGGTAGAACATCAAGATCGTCACCATGCCGTCAGGTTGACGGAACTCCCCTCGAGCCTCTACTGGATTGGAGATCGAGGGTGCGCCATCGAGCTGTACCCGTGTCAAGAACTCGGAGGTGCCGAGTAACGGTGCTTGGATCGGTTGGACCGGAGGACGACGACTACTTCCTCTATGTTGCGCCAACGCTTCCGCTTCGGGCTCACGAGGGTACGAGACAACACTCTCCCTCTCGCTATGCATCACCATGATCTTGCGTGTGCGTAGGAATTTTTTGAAATTACTACGCTCCCTAACAGTGGCATCCGAGCCTAGGTTTTTATGGTTTGATGTAATATGCACGAGTAGAACACAAGTGAGTTGTGGGCGATATAAGTCATACTGCTTACCAGCATGTCATACTTTGGTTCGGCGGTATTGTTGGATGAAGTGGCCCGGACCGACATTACGCGTACGCTTACGCGAGACTGGTTTTACCGCCGTGCTTTGCACACAGGTGACTAGCGGGTGTCAGTTTCTCCAACTTTATTTGAACCGAGTGTGGCTACGCCCTGTCCTTGCGAAGGTTAAAATAGCATCAACTTGACAAACTATCATTGTGGTTTTGATGCGTAGGTGAGATTGGTTCTTGCTTAAGCCCGTAGCAGCCACGTAAAACTTGCAACAACAAAGTAGAGGACGTCTAACTTGTTTTTGTAGGGCATGTTGTGATGTGATATGGCCAAGACATGATGCTATATTTTATTGTATGAGATGATCATGTTTTGTAACCGAAGTTATCGGCAACTGGCAGGAGCCATATGGTTGTCGCTTTATTGTATGAAATGCAAACGTCCTGTAATTGCTTTACTTTATCACTAAGCGGTAGCGATAGTCGTAGAAGCAATGCGTAAACGACAACGATGCTACGATGGAGATCAAGGTGTCGCGCCGGTGACGATGGTGATCATGATGGTGCTTCGGAGATGGAGATCACAAGCACAAGAAGATGATGGCCATATCATATCACTTATATTGATTGCATGTGATGTTTATCTTTTATGCATCTTATCTTGCTTTGATTGACGGTAGCATTTTAAGATGATCTCTCACTAAAAATTATCAAGTAGTGTTCTCCCGAGTATGCACCGCTGCCAAAGTTCGTCGTGCCTGCACACCACGTGATGATCGGTGTGATAAGCTCTATGTCCATCTACAACGGGTGCAAGCCAGTTTTGCACACGCGGAATACTCAGGTTAAACTTGACGAGCCTAGCATATGCAGATATGGCCTCGGAGCACGAAGACCGAAAGGTCGAGCGTGAATCATATAGTAGATATGATCAACATAGTGATGTTCACCATTGAAAACTACTCCATCTCACGTGATGATCGGTTATGGTTTAGTTGATTTGGATCACGTGATCACTTAGATGACTAGAGAGATGTCTGTCTAAGTGGGAGTTCTTAAGTAATATGATTAATTGAACTTAAATTTATCATGAACTTAGTCCCGTAGTATTTTGCAAATTATGTTGTAAGATCAATAGCTTGCGTTGTTGCTTTCATATGTTTATTTTGATATGTTCCTAGAGAAAACTGTGTTGAAAAATGTTAGTAGCAATGATGCGGATTGGATCCGTGATCTGAGGTTTATCCTCATTGCTGCGCGGAAGAATTATGTTCTTGATGCACCGCTAGGTGACAAACCTATTGCAGGAGCAGATGCAGACGTTATGAACGTTTGGCTAGCTCAATATGATGACTACTTGATAGTTTTGTGCACCATGCTTTATGGCTTAGAATCGACTTCAAAGATGTTTTGAACATCATGGACCATATGAGATGTTCTAGGAATTGAAGTTAATATTTCAAGCAAATACCCGAGTTGAGAGATATGAAGTCTCCAACAAGTTCTATAGCTAAAAGATGGAGGAGAATCGCTCAACTAGTGAGCATGTGCTCAGATTGTCTGGGTACTACAATCACTTGAATCAAGTGGGAGTTAATCTTCCGATAAGATAGTGATTGATGAATTTTCTAGTCACCATCACCAAGTTAGTAGAACTTCATGATGAACTATAGTATGCAAGGGATGATGAAAATGATTCCCGAGTTTTTCATGATGATGAAATCGATGAAGGTAGAAATCAAAAAAAAAGAACATCAAGGGTTGATGGTTAACAAGACCACTAGTTTCAAGAAAAGGGCAAAGGGATAGAAGGGAACTTCAAGAAGAACGGCAAGCAAGTTGCTGCTCAAGTGAAGAAGCCCAAGTCTGGTCCTAAGCCTGAGACTAAGTGCTTCTACTGCAAAGGGACTGGTCACTGGAAGCGGAACTGCCCCAAGTATTTGGCGGATAAGAAGGATGGCAAAGTAAACAAAGGTATATTTGATATACATGTTATTGATGTGTACTTTACTAGTGTTTATAGCAACCCCTCGGTATTTGGTACTGGTTTAGTTGCTAAGAGTAGTAACTCGAAACGGGAGTTGCAAAATAAACAGAAACTAGTTAAGGGTGAAGTGACGATGTGTGTTGAAAGTAGTTTGAAGATTGATATGATCATCATCGCACACTCCCTATACTTTTGGGATTAGTGTTGAACCTAAATAAATGTTATTTGGTGTTTGCGTTGAGCATGAATATGATTTGATCGTGTTTATTGCAATACGGTTATTCATTTAAGTAAGAGAATAAACTGTTGTTCTGTTTACATGAATAAAACCTTATATGGTTACACACCCAATGAAAATGGTTCATTGGATCTCGATCGTAGTGATACACATATTCATAATATTGAAACCAAAAGATGCAAAGTTAATAATGATAGTGCAACTTATTTGTGGCAATCGCCGCTTAGGTCATATTATGTAAAGCGATGAAGAAACTCCATGCCGATGGGATTTTGGAATCACTTGATTATGAATCACTTGATGCTTATGAACCATGCCCGATGGGCAAGATGACTAAGACTCCGCTTCTCCTAACAAAGGAGCAAGCAACCGACTTATTGGAAATAATACATATTGATGTATGCGATTCAATGAGTGTTAAGGCTCATGGCGGTATCGTATTTTCTCGACCTTCACAGATGATTTGAGCAGATATGGGTATATCTACTTGATAAAACATAAGTCCGAAATAGTTGAAAGGTTCAAAGAATTTCAGAGTGAAGTGGAAAATCATCGTGACAAGAAAATAAGGTTTCTACGATCTGATCGCAGAGACAAATATTTGAGTTACGAGTTTGGTCTTCAATTAAAACAATGTGGAATAGTTTCACAAATTCATGCCACCGAACACCACATCATAATGGCGTGTCCGAACGCCATAACCGTATTTTATTGGATATAGTACAATCTATGATGTTTCTTACCGATTTACCAATATCGCTTTTGGGATCATGCATTAGAGACAGCTACATTCACGTTAAATAGGGAACCATCTAAACTGCTGAGACGACACTATATGAACTATGGTTTAGCAAGAAACCAAAGTTGTCGCTTTCTTAAAGTTTGGGGCTGCGATGCCTATGTGAAAAAGTTTCATCCCGATAAGCTCAAACCCAAATCGGAGAAGTGCGCCTTCATAGAATACCCAAAGGAAATTGTTGGGTACACCTTCTATCACAGATCCAAGGCAAAACATTCTTTGCTAATAAATGGATCCTTTCTAAAGAAGGAGTTTCTCTCGAAAGAAGTGAGTGGGAGGAAAGTAGAACTTGATAAGGTAATTGTACCTTCTCCTTATTGAAAGTAGTTCATCACGTAAATCTGTTCCTCGTGACTACTACACCAATTAGTAAGAAAGCTAATGATGATGATCATGTAACTTCAGATCAAGTTACTACCGAATCTCGTAGGTAAACCAGAGTGAGATCCGCACCAGAGTGGTACGATAATCCCATTCTGGAGGTCATGTTACTTGACCATGACGAACCTACGAACTATGAGGAAGCGATGATGAGCCCAGATTCCGCAAAATGGTTTGAGGCCATGAAATCTGAGATATGATCCATGTATGAGAACAAAGTATGGACTTTGATGGATTTGCCCGATGATCGGCAAACCATAGAAAATAAATGGATCTTCAAGAGGAAGACGGACGCTGATAGTAGTGTTACTATCTACAAAGCTAGACTTGTTGAAAAAGGTTTTTGACAAAGTTCAAGATGTTGAATACAATGAGATTTTCTCACTCGTATCGATGCTTAAAAGTCTGTCCGAATCATGTTAGCAATTGCCGCATTTTATGAAATATGGCAAATGGATAAACAAAATTGCATTCCTTAATGGAGTTATTAAATAAGAGTTGTATGTGATGCAACTAAAAGGTTTTGTCGATCCTAAAGGTGTTAACAAAATGTGCATCTATGAACCGATGCAAGCATCTCGAGTTGGAATATACGCTTTGATAAGTTGATCAAAGATATAGTTTATACAGACTTGCAAAGGAAGCCTCAGATTTACTAGAAAGTGAGTGGGAGCACTACAAGATTTCGATAAGTATATGTGAATGACATATTGTAGATCGGAAATAATGTAGAATTATTCTCGCAAAGCATAAAGGAGTGTTTAAAAGGAGTTTTTCAAAGAAAGACCTCGTGAAGCTGCTTACATATTGAGCATTAAGATCTATAGAGATAGATCAAGACGCTTGATAAGTTTTTTCAATGAGTACATACCTTGACAAGATTTTGAAGTAGTTCAAAATGGAATACAAAGAAAGAGTTCTTGCCTGTGTTACAAGGTGTGAAATTGAGTAAGACTCAAAACCCGACCACGGCAGAAGATAGAAAGAGAATGAAAGTCATTCCCTATGCCTTGGCCATAGGTTCTATAAAGTATGCCATGTCAGGTACCGATCTATTGTATACCCCTGACCGTGTTTGGCAAGGAGTACAATAGTGATCTAGAAGTAGATCATCGACAGCGGTCAAAATTATCCTTTGTGGAATAAGGATATGTTTCTCGATTATGGAAGTGACAAAAGGTTCGTCCGTAAAGGGTTACGCCGATGTAAGTTTTTGACACCGATCTGGATGACTCTAAGTCTCGATCTAGATACATATTGAAAGTGGGAGCAATTAGCTAGAGTAGCTCTGTGCAGAGCATTGTAGACATAGAAAATTGCAAAATACATAACGGATCTGAATGTGAAAGACCCGTAGACTAAGATTCTCTCACAAGCAAAACATAATCACACCTTAGTACTCTTTGGGTGTTAATCACATAGCGATGTGAACTAGATTACTGAATCTAGTAAACCCTTTGGATGTTGGTCACATGGCGATGTGAACTATGGGTGTTAATCACATGATGATGTGAACTATCGATGTGAATCACATGGTGATGTGATCTAGATTATTGACTCTAGTGCAAGTGGGAGACTGAAGCAAATATGCCCTAGAGGCAATAATAAAGTTATTATTTATTTCCTTATATCATGATAAATGTTTATTATTCATGCTAGAATTGTATTAACCGGAAACATAATACATGTGTGAATATATAGACAAACAGAGTGTCACTAGTATGCCTCTACTTGACTAGCTTGTTAATCAAAGATGGTTATGTTTCCTAACCATGGACAAAGAGTTGTTATTTGATTAACGGATCACATCATTAGTTGAATGATCTGATTGACATGACCCATTCCGTTAGCTTAGCACCCGATCGCTTAGTATGTTGCTATTGCTTTCTTCATGACTTATACATGTTCCTATGACTATGAGATTATGCAACTCCTGCTTACGGAGGAACACTTTGTGTGCTACCAAACGTCACAACGAATCGGGTGATTATAAAGGTGCTCTACAGGTGTCTCCAAAGGTACTTGTTGGGTTGGCATATTTCGAGATTAGGATTTGTCACTCCAATGCCTGGAGAGGTATCTCTGGCCCTCTCGGTAATGCACATCACTTAAGCTTGCAAGCATTGCAACTAATGAGTTAGTTGCGAGATGATGTATTACGGAACGAGTAAAGAGACTTGCCAAGAACGAGATTGAACTAGGTATTGATACCGACGATCGAATCTCGGCAAGTAACATACCGATGACAAAGGAACAACGATGTTGTTATGCGGTCCGACCGATAAAGATCTTCAGAGAATATGTAGGAACCAATATGGGCATCCAGGTCCCGCTATTGGTTATTGACCGAGATGTGTCTCGGTCATGTCTACATTGTTCTCGAACCGTAGGGTCTGCACGCTTAAGGTTTCGGCGATGCTTATATTATGAGTTTATGAGTTTTGATGTACCGAAGGAGTTCGGAGTCCCGGATGAGATCGGGGACATGACGAGGAGTCTCAAATGGTCGAGACGTAAATATCGATATATTGGACGACTATATTCGGAGTTCGGAAAGGTTCTGAGTGATTCGGGTATTTTTCGAGTACCGAGAGTTACGGAATTCGTATTGGGCCTCATTAACATACGGGAAAAGAGAGAGAGGGCCTAAAGGGTGGCCGCACCCTCCCCTTGGCTAGTCTGAATTGACTAGGAGGGGCGCCTTCCTTCCTTCTCCTTCTCTCTTCCCTTCCTTCTCTCCTACTCCTACTACATGGAAGGGTTCCTAGTTGACTAGAAAGGGGAATCCTACTCCCTGGGGAGTAGGACTCCCAGTATGCCGCCATAGAGAGGGCCGCCCTCCCTCCTCCACTCCTTTATATACGGGGCAGGGGCACCCCATAGACACACAAGTTGATCTTCGTGATCGCTCCATAGCCGTGTGGTGCCCCCTCCATGATATTACACCTCGGTCATATTGTAGCGGTGCTTAGGCGAAGCCCTCGCGACGGTAGAACATCAAGATCGCCACCACGCCGTCAGGTTGACGGAACTCCCCTCGAGCCTCTACTGGATTGGAGATCGAGGGTGCGCCATCGAGCTGTACGTGTGTCAAGAACTCTGAGGTGCCGAGTAACGGTGCTTGGATCGGTTGGACCGGAGGACGACGACTACTTCCTCTATGTTGCGCCAACGCTCGCTTCGGGTTCACGAGGGTACGAGACAACACTCTCCTCTCGCTGCTATGCATCACCATGATCTTGCGTGTGCATAGGAAATTTTTGAAATTACTACGCTCCCTAACAATATGAACTAGCACCGAGGATGCTATCAAGCTCAAGGTAATCGAGGATGTCATTCCGATCAAGAATCATCAAGAATTCATTCCTGTTCGTGAAGAACGCCGAGCTGATGCACCAAGAACGAGATGAGGAAAATTGTGCCAAGAAAATGCTGATCAAAATCCTCAATGACAACCAACTCATCCACGCTGCAAAAAAAGAAGTGCAAGTGGAGAAGATCATCGATGACATTAGCGCACTGTGTCCTCTCACACGCCAAAAGCATCACATCTATCTAACTTTTGTGGGCACTATGCTTTTGTCTCTATCACAGAGCCCACTAAGGTAGATGAAGCATTTCGAGCCGGAGTGGATTCAGGCTATGCAAGAAGAATTACATCAGTTCGAGCTGAACAATGTCCGAATTGGTCAATCGCCTGATCCTCGCAAGCATAATATCATTGGCACAAAGTGGATCTACCACAACAAGCAAGATGAAAATGGCCTTGTGGTGAGGAATAAGGCACGACTAGAAGCTCAAGGCTACACACAGGTTGAAGGAATTGATTTCGATGAAACTTTTGCACCTATTGCTAGACTTGAGGCTATTCGCATATTACTTGCTTACGCTAACCATCATGATATCATCTTATATCAAATGGATGTGAAAAGTGCATTCCTCAATGGTAAGCTTGAGGAAGAAGTATATGTTGCTCAACCCCTGTGTTTTGAAGATCCCAAGAATCCTGACAAAGTCTTCAGACTCAATAAGGCTCTCTATGGCTTCAAGCAAGCCCCTCGGGCGTGGTATGATACATTGAAGGATTTCTTCGTGAAGAATGGCTTCACACCCGGTTCACTCGACCCTACTCTTTTTACTAAATCATATGACGGTGAATTGTTTGTGTGCCAAATATATGTTGATGATATTATCTTTGGCTGTACTAACCAACGTTATAGTGATGAATTTTCCTATATGATGAGTGAAGAATATCAAATGTCTATGATGGGAGAGTTGAAATTCTTCTTAGGTCTTCAAATTTGTCAAGAAAAGAATGGCATATTCATATCTCAGAGAAATACCTCAAAGATGTACCGAGGAAATTCGCATGCAAGATTGCAAAGGCGCTAAAATTCCTATGCCCACAAATGGCCATCTATGCAATCGATGAAAATGGTATTGACTTTGATCACAAGGTATACCGCTCCATGATTGGTTCCTTATTGTACTTATGTGCATCTAGGCCAGATATAATGCTTAGTGTTTGCATGTGTTCCCGATTTCAAGTCTGCACCAAGGAATCACACCATAAGGTGAAGCATATTCTTCGATATCTAGCTCACACACCAACACTAGGATTATGGTACCCCAAGGGCTCGCTTTTGATCTCATTGATATTCGACTCGACTATGCCGGTGATCGTGTGGACCGCAAGTCAACATCCGGCACTTGTCATTTCTGACGATCTTTGGTCTGTTGGTCCTCGAAGAAACAGAATCACAGATCTCGCTTCATCTTCAAGCTGAATACATTGCTGCTGGCTCATGCTGTGCTCAACGCTTTGGATGAAGCAAACCTCAAGGACTATGGTGTCAACGTGAAGAATGTGCCTCCTCCATGACAATGAGAGTGCCATCAAGATTGCTCACAACCCAGCCAAGACTCAAGACTAAGCACATCCATATTCGCCATCATTTTCTTCGTGATCATGTGTTGAAGGGCTTACATCTCCATCGAAAGCATGTGAAGATTGAAGAACAGCTAGCTGATATCTTCACTAAACCCTTGGATGAGAAGAGATTTAGCAAGTTGCGGTGTGAGCTAAATATCTTAGAATCTTCGAATGTTCTTTGGAAAGGACACACATCCTAACCCTTATGCAGAATTGATGACTTAGATGTGCAACACATGAAGAAACGTTTTTTCTTCAATCAATGAAGAATAACACTCTAAGTGTGAAGAAATTAATGGATAATTTGATTCTCAGAACCCTACGACAATTGTACGCGGTGTCTGAAATCATCATTCTTATACGGTGGGTCACGCCACCACAAAAGTTGAAAATCTTCAATTTGAGTTTTTCCTCATTTTGAAATTCTTCATCTTTCAAATTCTTCAACTTTGCAAAATCTTCACTATTTCCGCTGCTTTTCTTCATTGGCTATATATATATGTGAGTTTATGTCCTCTACAAGATTCACTTATTGCTATTTCTTCAAGTTGCGATTTCGCTAAGTGAATGTGATCGACCCTTCCCTCTATGCTATACTCAACCCAATCTATTCACAAATTGTTCATGTGCGTTTATTGAAACTCGCTCAAAGTCTTCACTGTGTCCTTGTCACCAAAGAAATTGCGAATCTAAATTTTAAAACAAATCTTATCCAGATTTTCGGTTTTACCATTAAACCGCTTTCGATCCCACGATGCATTAGTTTATTCACCCACGATCTTACACGATCTCATCTGCACAAGATGTGGGTGACACATGTCGCGGAAGAAGAAAGGGCAGGGCATGTTCGTCCCAAAATCTTCGGCTAACAGTTTTACCGTGGCTATAAATACCCTCTCCCTTTCTTACTTCATTTATTCGCCGTCGCTGTCTCGCCGAGCTCTCCTCAAACCCTAGCGCCGCTACTTACTCCATCGTCACCGTGAGGAAGAGCTTCACCGCCGACCTCATCGCCAGATTCGCTACGGCCGCGGAAATCTTCACTCCGCCGTCAGAAGCTATCTCCTCTCGCCAAGTTAGGGCGTGAGATCTAACTTGATTTAACTTCACCGCTGTTCATCTCTCGTCGTCGTGTTCTTCAGTTCGGGTAATTAAAAGTCACTTTTATTACTCGCTTTGATTCTCGAACTTTTCAAAATCTTCAAAGGTGTTTTATTCTTCAAATCTTCACATATGAACACCTCACACATCAGATGCTCTTGATCCATCTCTAAGCACTCATTTCTTCAAGATTCCTCAATTGTGCGGATTTTCGATCTCAGACAACTCTAGAACCTAAGACAAGAACGCTTAGTGAAATTCCTCAAGGCTCAACTGGTCAAATTCCTCAAAACTTGTCTTTTCAAAAATCTTCGAGAACGATATGACCGCTCCAAATTCTCGCACCTACACTCGCTCACAGGTACTCATGTCCGCTCTGAATCACTAGGTTCTCATCAACTTAACTCATTTGCAGCGTTCCTCGAAGAAAAACTGCATACTTCCTTAGAGTGTTCAATTGTTCAAATTCCTCACCTAAAGAAAATGGCTGAAGGAAAGAAACCGCAGAAAGGAGGAAAGAGACCGGAGGTCATAACTGCTTTTGAGATCCCTGATGAAATATACAAGGATTATTGCACACCTGATGAAGCCAAGTTTGGCAAAGAAAACAAGAATCAGCGCAAAGTGCGCAGTGATGGAGTCATGTACCTAGGGTAGGGTCATAGGCCTGACCTAAACGTCCTACCCAAGGGCACTCGTAGAAGAGATCATCTTCCAGTCGACCAAAGAGGAATCCACTCGACTAAACTGGAAGGACTCGACCATGGAAGACTCACTCACCATGAAGACTCACTCGACCATGAAGACTCACTCACCACCGAAGGTCAAGGCACTCAACAAGAACGGTTTGCTATTGAATAGACTTAATGATAGTTAAAGAGCTTTATGAGGGCGCACAAGAACCCCCGGCTTAATGTACTTTAATCCTCCATCATGTGGGCTGGCAGGGTCCCAAGACTCTATATAAGCCACCCCTCCACGTATAGAAGGGTTCAGATTTTTGTAATACTCATACTCATAATCCACTCGACCGCCTCAGGCTCCGAGACGTAGGGCTGTTACTTCTCCGAGAAGGGCCTGAACTCAGACATCCTTTGTCTTCACAACTACTCCATAACTAGGACATCGCCTCCCTTACCTACCCCTACTTCTACCGCCGACTTAGAACCACGACAGCTGGCGCCCACCGTGGGGCAGCTGTTTTAGTGATTTGTGGAGGAGTTGCAGATTTCAGTACCTTCATCATGATGATCGCTGAGTTTTGGGTGAGGGGCACGAGATCCGCTCGGTGCTTCTCACTTTTGTCGCCGACGACCAAGATGGCTCCGTGGAGGCCCTCTTGACATCGAGGCGCCTCGTCTCATGGGCGACGACTTCGCATATGTTCGCGGCGTTCGTCATGCAACCGCCGACCCCAGATCGGTCGACTTCTATCGGCCGCCGCGCCAGCTCTCCCACCAGCGCAAGCGCCTGGTCGGTCGAGGCTTCAGCGGGGGTGAAGCACGCGTGGCTCGCCAGACAGCCACCGCCTGTGTCGCGCTATCGAGCCCGACGAATCCTCTACGGCCTGCTCGATCTGCCGACCGGTTCAGAGAGATCGTGATCCGAGTGTGATAGCAGTGATCCAAATGGCGGAGATCCTCATGGTCGACGGCCTCGCAGTCCTCCCGGCCACCCGGCGGTGGGGGGGCCGAGGAGGAGACCCTGCAAGAACACGAGGAGTACCAGCCCGAGACACTCGACTCTCAGAGAGAAGAGCTTCGCACGCAGAACATGGATGCATTACATACCCTATCGCCGGAGAGACCCCGAGGCTCGTGGCTTTGAGGAAGCACGCTAGCCAATGTGGCTGAACGCGCCGCCGAGAATCTTCAGCGAGCACTCGACGAAAAGCGCGCAACGACTGGTTACCGACGCCGGCTCTTCCCGCCGACTCGTATACCGCGACGCCAATTCAGAATTTAGCACCGCAACTCGTGATAGCAGTAGTCTATCCAGCCGCCCCAACGGAAGTCGGAAGAGGCTTGCAGCAGATCGTAGATTTACTCCGAGCGGCAAAGCACTCGTAACTCAGCCGTGTCGCAGCCGCACAACAGATTCACAACGATCCGTCGCCGCGAACATCGCCCGGCCGCTCACAGCCCCAGATCGCCTCCGCGGCGAGAAGGGCGTGACAACCGACGAGAGCAGCACGGAGACCGATTCGACCGAGATGACAGGCGTCGAGTGCCCCTTTCCCCTCCGAGGGAAGGGTCAGACGCCTCGGCGGCAAGATGACAGACGACGCTCAAGATAGGCGAAGGGTTCCAATGACCCTGTGGAACCAGTGCTTTGATGCGCGATCCATTATCGCAAGGCTTGGTCGACCGAACAGAGCCCATCGAGGCGGCTCGAGAGGGATGCACCCACCAGCAATGAAAGTGCATGTCTCTGGTCCGGAGTGTTTTAGCAGGCTATCGAGCCGCAGTGATCCCCCAATTTCAGATTGGCAGCAGGAGTCGCAAGTTCATCGGGGAATCTAAGCCTCAAACTTGGCTCGAGGATTACCGAGTGGCTGTTCAGATTGGTGGAGGGAATGATGAGGTGGCCATGAAACATTTGCCCTCATGTTGGAAGGTTCTCGCCAGAGCATGGTTGAGTCAATTACCTCACAAAGAAAGATATATACTTGGGAAGATTTGTCCCGAGTGTTCGTCAGGACTTTTGAAGGGACTTGCAAACGACCGGCTGGTTTGACAGAGCTGCAAGTTTGTGTGCAGAAGACCAATGAAACTCTCCGAGAGTACATTCAGAGATGGATTACCTTGCACAATACTGTGGAAAATGTGTCTGACCATCAGGCGGTTTGCGCCTTCAAGGACGGCGTCAAAAACAGAGAATTGAGTCTGAAGTTCGGTCGAACCGGGACATGACCCTGAGTCGAATGATGGAGATTGTTAGCAAGTACGCCAATGGCGAGGAAGAAGACCGACCCCGAAGCGGTAAATACAAGCCAAGTCAGTCGGAGAAGGGCAATTCCAATGGAAGCGTAAGCGCAAAGCCGAGCCAGCAGCTCTCGGAGAGGCCCCGCCGCCACTCGTGGAAGTTCAAGGGAAGCCCAAAGGATCCTGAATCAAGAAAGTAAAAGATAAAGAAGGAAATGACGGATGGATATGCCGTGCCATATTCACACAAAGAAATATGAAGAGGGCAACATTATTTACCCGGCATACCACTCGCCAAAGGTCGACTCCTCGATCCAAAGCAGCCAGGGAAAACAGTCTAAGGACAAGGAGAAGGAGCCGACAAGGCCGGAGATAAAGAGGACAGGAGGAGGAATACCAGATGTCAACTCCACTCGATGATCTTCGCGATGTGGAAAGCAAAAGTCGATCGAAAGTCATCAACCGGGAGGTGAATATGGTTGCCCCAGCTAAGCCAAGTTATGTGAAGTGGTCCCAGACACCCATCACGTTCGACCAATCTGATCACCGACTCACATTGCCACCCCGGGCGGCAAGCGTTAGTGGTCGATCCAGCTTGTCGGCTGGCACTCGATCGACAAAAGTGCTGATGGATGGTGGTAGTGGACTGAATTTGTTGTATGCGGATACTTTGAAAGGGATGGGCATTCCGATGTCCCGATTGAGCGCCAGCAATATGAGTTTCCACGGAGTCATACTAGGGAAGAAGGCCAACTCACTCGGTCAAATAGCCCTGGACGTGGTTTTTGGCGATTCCAAGCACTTCCGCAAAGAAAAGTCGACCTTTGAGGTTGTGGATTTTCAGAGTGCATACCATGCCATTTTGGGAGGCTCGCCACGCACGCATTCATGGCTCGACCATGCTACGGTACCTCAAACTGAAAATGCCAGACCCAAGGGAGTGATCACCGCCACCGCGATCGGAAGAAGGCGTAAGAGTGCTTTAAAGGGCTCAAGATTGCCGACTCCCAAGTGACAGCGGTCGAATTCGACGAGTACATGCAAAACGCAGATCCGAGTGATTTGCTACGATCTAAGAAGCCAGCCACAGAGTCTGATTCAAATCGTCCGTGAGACAAAGCCAGTTCATATTCATCCGATCGATCCCGATGCAGCCCCGACCCACATATCCACTACACTCGACTCAAATAGGAAGAAGCGCCATCCAGCTTCCTCCGTGAGAATCGACATTTTTGCATGGAAGCCACCGACATGCCGTGTTCCTGTGGAACTGGCTGAGCATCGCCCGAGTCGACAAGTCAGCTAAACCAGTCAAAGAGCATCTTCGGCGGTCCGCCGCCCGTAAGAGAAAAGCTATTGGTGAAGAAGTGGCTCGACTGCTGACAAGCAGGATTTATCCGAGAGATTTACCACCCGAGTGGCTCGCTAATGTTGTCATGGTCCCCAAGAAGGATAACTCGCCCGCATGTGCATTGATTTTAAGCACATTAATCGGCCTGCCCGGCGATCATTTTCCTCTCCCCGACGATCAAATTGTCGACTCGACCGCGGGTGTGAGAGGTTGTCTTTTCTAGATGCATATTCCGGTATCATCAGATCCGCTCAGATGGACCCGATGAAATAAAACAGCTTTCATCACTCCATTCGGTGCTTCGCTATATCACCATGCCTTTCGCCTCAAGAATGCCGGAGCCACATTTATGCGAATGATTCGAAGTGTCTTCACCAAATCACCGGAATGTGGAAGCGATATGGATGATATCGCCGTTAAGTCGCGAAAAGGTTCCGACCTGCTTGCCGACTCGCCAAACATTTGCCAACCTCGTAAGGTACGATATCAAGCTCAATCCGCCAAAGTGCACATTCGGAGTTCCCGTGGAAAATTACTCGGTTTTCGCTTCCGAACGAGGAATCGACGCTAACCCGTAGAAGATTGGCACTATTCTCCTAATGAAACGCCTGCGGCGAAAGTGCACGACGCCCGTAAGCTTATCGATGCTTGGCCGCTTAAGTCGATTCATCTCACGACTCGGTGAAAAGGCATTACCTCTTTACCGATCGATGAAGAAGGCCGACAAGTTCGAGTGGACTCGAGGTCGATGCAGCGCTTGCCGAGCTAAAAGCTCGCTTCCACCCAGCCGGTGCTTGCTGCTCCAATCAGCAAAGAGCCTCTGCTGTTTTACATTGCAGCCATCGGACAAGTTGTCGGCCTGCGGCTTACGGTCGAGCGGAAGAGGAAGGAAAGGCCTTCAAAGTTCAGCGCCGTGTATTATTTGTCCAAGTCTTGACTCCATCCAAGCAGAGATATCCTCATTATCGGCTTGTGTATGGTATATACATGACCACAAAGAAGGTTGCTCATTATTTCTCCGATCATTCTATCACGCCGCCGACGCCCTTTATCGTAGATCTTGCATAACAGAGACGCAACCGTCGAGTGGCTAAATGGGCGATTGAACTTCTTCCCTTGATATCAAATTCGAGGCAAAGAAAGCCATTAAGTCCTGTGCTATAGCGGATTTCTTGCCGAGTGGATTGAACAACAGAACCGATCGAAGTTCACTTGAGCATTGGACCATGTTCTTGACGGCTCCAAGATGCTGAATGGTTCTGTGTCAGTTGTTCTGTTTCCTGAGGAGATAAGCTTAAGTATGTGCTCCAGATTCACTTTGATTCCTCCAACAATGAGGCAGAGTATGAGGCCCTTTTATATGGATTGCGATGGCCATCTCACTCAAGGCCCGTCACCGATGGTTTATGGCGACTCAGATCTAGTGGTCAATCAAGTGATGAAGGAGGGGACGTGAGAAGCCCAATTATGATCGGATATCGCAATGCAAAGGAGGAAGTTGGAAAAGAAGTTTGAGGGGTTGAGCTCCACCACATCCCCGACTGAAAAATCAAGCAGCAGATGATCCGCCAAGATAGGGTCCAAGAGGGAAGCCATTCCGAGTGGCGTGTTTTGGAACATATACACACTGGCCGCTAAAGAAGATCCTTCACAGAGGAAGCTCCACAACCCAAGAGTGCCACGGACTCGACCGAGGTTGAGGTCCCAAAGGGTCGACTTGGTCATGGAAGTTTTAGTTGTCACTCCCGATTGGACAATTCCATACATTGCGATATTCTCGAGAAAGGAACTCCCAGAGGATGAGGAAGAGGCTCGCAGATCGTCTGGCCGATCCAAAGCCTTTACCATTATCAATGGGCAAGAGAGGGAAAGCCCGACAGAGTCGGACAAAATGCATAACGCCGTAAGAAGGTCGAGTCATACTCAATGACATCCACTGGGACCTGTGGTCACTATGCGCCCTTCTCTGACCATTGTAGCCAAAGCATACCGAGCCGGATTTTATCGCCAAGGGCAAATGAGATGGCGAAGAAATAGTGGACAAGTGCGAAGGATGCCATTCTACTCCAATATGTCACACAAGCTCAAGGCCAGCCTTTGAAGACCATTCCACTCTGTCCGCCTTTCGCAGGTGGGGTTGGACATGATCGGTCCCTTGCGAACAGGTCGGAGCGGTTTCACGATGTACCGTAGCAATGACAAGTTCACCAAGTGGATTGAGGCTAAGCCAATCAAAAACTTGATGTCGGTATCGTTGTTTCCTTCGCCGAGGGTTGACGCTCGTATGGAGTCCCGCACAGATTATCACGACAATGGGTCGAATTTTGACTCGAAGAATTCAAGGATTTCGCAACTCCCAAGGCACACGAGTCGACTATGCTTCACCGCCCATCCACAATGAACGGACAGCGTAACGAGCCAATGGATTAATCCTCAAGGGTCCGAAGCCCCGATTGATGCGAGATCTCAAGCATGCGGCCGAGCTTGGGTCGATGAACTTCCTTCGCTGTGGGGTTTATGACCACGCCTAATCGGTCGACCGGGAGAACTCTTTCTTCCCGGTCTATGGGCGTAGCAGTTTTACCGAAAGTGATCTCCTTCACAATGCTCCACTTAATTGAACTTTATAATGAAGCGTAAGTTGAGCAAGCGCCAGATGCAATGACCTCCGGAAGAGGAAAGGGAAATGGCTCGATCCGCCGACCATTTACCAAAGAAGACTTGCGCCACCAGACGCTGTAAATGTGAGAGGTCGAGCCTTCCAGAAGGAGATCTAGTCCTTCGTAGATCAGCAGTAGCAACATAAGCTTGCTCCTCCCGGAAGGACCTTCATCGTCACAAAGGTTCTCCACAATGGGGCATATCGCCTCTACAATGTCGAACACGATATCGATGAGCCCCGAGCTTGAATGCGGATCTGCTCCGCCTGCTTTACACTTAAGGTTTTTTCACTCTAAGAATTGTAATAAAGTACTCAGTAGCTCACGAGCTTTGAAGTAATAGTGTCATAATTCCTTCATAATTTTTGTCACTCTTTATTTTTCGTCGAGTAAAATTTTCACCTCCCCCAAAGGTGGCTTAGTCGCGAACTGCTCCGCCTAAGTTTTTATAAATCCTACCGAGTGGTAAGCCGACTTCCACTGGAGGCTTAGCTGCAACCGGCCGCCTAAGTTATTAAAATCCCACCGAGTGGTAAGCCGACTTCCACTGGGGCTTAGCTGCAGCCTGCTCGCCTAAGTTATTAAATCCCACCGAGTGGTAAGCCGACTTCCACCTGGGCTTAGCTGCAGCTGCTGCTCGCCTAAGTTATTAAATCCCACCGAGTGGTGCCGACTTCCACTGGGCTTAGCTGCAGTCCAAGGACTCGCCAAGTAAAAAGTATACTAGCAAGGAAAACGAGGCGCAGTCGATCATGACCTCTCCTCCGAGCCACACCATAAGTATGATGTGCGATTGCAAGGAAGACGGCGCAGGTCGATCATGCGACCTCTTCTCCGAGCTCGACACAAATACAACAGAATCCCACCGAGTGGAGAGCAAACCTCTCACTGGGCTTAGCCGCGCCAAGGCGCCTAAGATAAAGAAATCCTACCGAGTGGAGAGCAAACCTCCCACTGGGGCTTAGCTGCAGCCCAGTGCTCGCCTAAGATAAAGAAATCCCACCGAGTGGAGAGCAAACCTCTCACTGGGGCTTAGCTGCAGCCCAGCTCGCCTAAGATAAAAGAAATCCTACCGAGTGGAGAGCAAACCTCCCACTGGGGCTTAGCTGCAGCCCAAGGCTCGCCTAAGATAAAAGAAATCCTACCGAGTGGAGAGCAAACCTCCCACTGGGGCTTAGCCGCAGCCCAAGCTCGCCTAAGATAAAGGAAATCCTACCGAGTGGAGAGCAAACCTCTCACTGGGGCTTAGCTGCAGCCCAAGCTCGCCTAAGATATAAGAAATCCCACCGAGTGAAGAGCAAACCTCTCACTGGGGCTTAGCTGCAGCTGCTCGCCTAAGGAATAAGTCGATCGCAGAGGCATCTCGCCGTTAACCTCGCAAAGAGCAATTCAAGGCGAGAGCAATCATTTCCAAACGCCCAATCTAAATTTAGGTTGACGCCTAAAATAACCGAGAGTGCTCAGCGCTAAGCCCGTTAAAGTTTTATCGTTATAACTCCACTCGCATACCGAGGCAAATTTAAGGTCAAGGTAAGTTTTTACCCTCCCGTGGAGGGCTCGATGGAGCAACGAACTCGCCAAGATCAATCCCGCCAAGAATCCGCTGTGGCAGCAGCAATGAAAGTCTCCATGAAGGTCCCGGTCGTGCTTTTTGGTGTTGGCCACTCGGAGAGCCGCCACTTATCTTCTCGGCTTCCTTGCAATGGACTCGCGCTGCATACATTGTATGCACGCCTACACCGCACCGAGTCAAGACTTCTTCCACTCTTGCACTCGGTCGTGGACGGCGTTAGTCGAGCCATCAATGACTCGAGGTCATTTTGGAGTGTCTCACCGGGCCGAGCGCCGAGTCGATGCGGACGAGCAACCTTCGCCTTATGAGATAGTCCACGACAAAGAAGAACACGGACTCCAAATGGAAGATGTTCATGGTAGTTTCATCGCTCACCGGGAATTGACAGGTCAAGGTTCGCTCCAGCTGGCTGGTTTCTTCTTCAAAGTTGCGCGTAACTCGCAAAGACAAAATCCCTAATCAGGAAAACAAATGAATGGAAACATAATAGTTGGAAGAATTGGTCGAGTGAAGAAAGTTACCTTCGAGCTTAAGGAACAATTTCTTAGCAAGACCACCCAAGAAGCTTTCCACTGCTCTTCTTCCCAGCCATTTGGAGGACCTTCTCACGATTCTTCTTGTCACCTTCATTCGCTCAACATCCTTGCTGGCAAGAGCTGAGCAGCCTTCGATTGGTGTTATCCTGCTCGAGCTTGGCGATCGAGGCCAGTTTTTCATCGCAAGCTTGATCTTCTCGCATAGCTCAAGCTCCTTCTTCCTTTGAGCCTCCTTCACCTTGCCTCAGAATCGCAGCAAAGTCAAGCTTGAAGCAAATGAGGGAGAAAAGAGTCGTCAAATCTCACCAAACATACCTTTGGTCTCTTCCTTCGCTTCACCGATTCTCCCGCACTAGCTTCAAGTCCAACTCGAGCTGAATATGCTTCGCCCAGCTCAAAGATAGCGTACGCAAGATCACAAGATTTCTACGAAGAGTCGCTTGCAAAATATTAGAGATAATCCACTTCCGAGTGAATAAAGAAGAATTGTGCGTTTAAGACTACAATAATGCAAGCATTCGACCGTAGTCTCGGGATTACACCCAAGGTGCACTCAGCGTGCCCCCACTAGTCTTATTCACATATATCACACACAACACCAAAAAAAAAAGCGAGTCGACCAATGACCGGTACTTCTCCAGACTATAATCAATCGCCAGCAATGACCACGCCTGGGATTACACCCAAGGGTGCACTCAGCGTGCCCCCACCGGACTCGTAAACCCATTCGCTCCATTCGGATAATGATCAACATCTACTTAGTAAGTTTAAGACCGATCGCCAGCAATGACCTTAGCCTTGGGGATTACACCCAGCGGGTGCACTTAGCGCGTCTCGCCAACACGGAGTTTTTATCAACACACCTAGTGGGTGACCGCTATGAATTTCGTAAAGAAAAGTTTTGATAGCATATCCTAACAGTAATGTGGTGGTCGATCGACCAACATTGCTCAAGGGCGAGCTGGCATCGTAAGCGCTTGGCTCAAGATCCCGAGCGATCTTCACCGCTCCATCATGATCC
This sequence comes from Aegilops speltoides, assembly GCA_021437245.1. Taxonomy (NCBI): domain Eukaryota; kingdom Viridiplantae; phylum Streptophyta; class Magnoliopsida; order Poales; family Poaceae; genus Aegilops; species Aegilops speltoides. The sequence goes on along the minus strand of JAHHZJ010003796.1, from coordinate 18,737 downwards.
TCGCTGACGGATCGCCTCCTTAGCAAAGATCGCTTTGGTCCTCCGGGACGGGTGCGTGGTGAAGATCGAAGGTTGTCCAAAGACTCGACGGTGGGCCGAGCACTTGTCAGCCGGTCCGCTGGGACACGGATGTCGAAAGTGCCGACCTCTCCTTCCGCCACAACGGTCTCGCGCCGCCACACCTTGGGCTTCTTTGCCAAGAGATGCCTTCCTGCTCCTCCTAGTCCTCAATGGCTCTCATCCTCATCATCGCCGCTGAAGAGTGATGATGTCATTGGTGGAGCTTCGTAAAAGAGTTAAAGTCGTAAATCTTGAGTCACCGACTAAGAACAAGAATTAAGGATATAGTACCAGATTTGAGGTGGCGCGCGCCTCCATCTCATGGTCGCCACCTTAGCCGAGGTTTCGAAGTCGCAGCAACTGAAAATCCAAAGAATCAACGACCGATCCAAGTATCAACCAGAGACAAAATTTATATAGAACAAGAAGATTTAAGCAATATGTTTACCCCGAGATGGTGGGGATGGACACCTTCATTTTTGGCAGAGGCTTGGTTGTCCTCGGCGGAACTACCTTCGCTGCTTCGGCGCTTCTCGCCGGCACCGAGAAGTGGTCCGAGGGCTTTGGTCGATCATGAGACAACGCAACTCCCTTACCGCTGCTCAACCGAAGGGTCGCGGCATAAGTTTTGACCGCTTTCCAAGCGCCGTGGTGCGGCTTCCTCCTCCTCATCCTCGCCATCATTGTCCTCGCCATCGCCATCATCGCTGCCGCCGCCTCTGCAAGATTCGAATCCCACTCTTCCTCGGTTTCACCTCCATCGCTTCCCCTCCTCGCCGGAATCGGGCGCCATTGGGCATTGAGTATAGCTCGTGAGGGCCTCGAAGTATCAAAGCGTAGTTCAATGACCAAGCCATGTAAACACACTCGACGCATATACAACGGAAAATGTAACAAGTGTACCTTATCCGAACGCTGTCACGATCAAGCGGAGAAATCCTCCGGATCCGCGAGGATTGTCCTTGTTCCCAAAGTGATCGCAAGCCATCCATCTTTCCACTACGGTATCGCCGACGCCTCCGGTGGACGCGAGTCTCGCCTTCGTGCCGCGATACAACCACATACAAGGACTCGAACTCAAGGGGCTGGATTCGGCCCAAGAAAAACCTCCAGAGGTCCATGCCGCCACTCCGCCCCTAACCAGCTGCACCACGCGTCCATCAAGATCTTCACTTCAGCCCTCTCTTCCGAACAACCTTCGTGGAGGAGGGTCTATTCACTGACTCATGGTGAATGCAGGAAGGCTGGGCCGACGCCTCAAGGCCGCCTCATTCCGCAATAGAACCAGTCGATCGCCAGCCCCTCGACCGACTCGAAAAGACATAGCTGGAAGGTGCTTTTGTTCCTCAACTGACCCCTAAACCACCACACATCCGACTACTTGGGTCTTCTCGTCACTGGGGCTTGCCTTCTTCACACCCGAGAGCGACATGTGAAGATGTACTTGAACAAACCCCAAGGCGTCGACAGCCCAGAAGTTTTCGACATCGACACAAACGCGACAAGGTATGCGATGGAGTTTGAGTAAATGGTGGAGCTGGGTTCAAGAAATTCAGAAAACCCCGAAAGAAGACACTCGTGGCAACGAAAAACCTCGGTCGACATGGTGGCCAAAAGCACGACTCACCCTCTTCTCGTTGAGGCTGCCACTCGCCAGAAGTCTCAAGGCGCCGTGGGGAATCAATCCGTCGTCGCCATATCGAGGAGATCCTTCTCTTATGGTCGATCGATCCGCCGCCTCGACCCAGCCTTTCGCAGTTTGATCTCGACGAGGAACCACCACGACCGTAGATCTCCCTTTGCCTTCTCCGCCGCCGACGCTTTCTCCGCCGACGCTTTCTCCGCCGCCGACGCTTTCTTCAAGGCCCAACATCGCCGCTTTCTTTGCCCATGGCGCACGGAATGCGCAAGGAGGGAGAGGGCAAGAGAGCAGCAGCGGTGGTGGAGAGCGGAAACGGAGAGAACTAAGGAGGAAGAACAAGGTATCGTGCATGAGCCTCCGGAGTTACATTTATAGCATCCTTCCGAGTGGATGACAGTGGACCTAAGCAATCCAATCATATCCCGAGTAGCCGATCGCGGATACGTGGCGGAAAAAGCGCGCGAGATCGAGGCGCTCGTTACGCCCCATCCAAGCGCCGCAATCTGCCTGCTTGCTAAGCTTACCCCAAATTTCAGATCTCGCGAGATCCGCGAACGACAGATCACCGCTGCGCGAGATTTCCCGCGATCCGCTGCTCAGAATAGCAAAAGAAGTCACTCGACTAAAGAACAAGAATGGATCAAGTCGATCAAGGAAAGTCTCTTGTTATCAACAGAGAAGATCTTGATCCAAGACAAGACATAGCCGTAATGCAAAAGGCAGTCGGAAACAACGCTAACTCCTCCTTCACTCAAGCCTCAATCCATTCGGGGCTAATGATGGAGTCATGTACCTAGGTAGGGTCATAGGCCCGACCTAAACGCCCTACCCAAGGGCACTCAGAGAAGAGATCATCTTCCAATGACCAAAGAGGAATCCACTGACTAAACCGAAGGACTCACCATGGAAGACTCACTCACCATGAAGACTCACTCGACCATGAAGACTCACTCGACCACCGTAAGGTCAAGGCACTCAAGCAAGAACGGTTTGCTATTGAATAGACTTAATGATAGTTAAAGAGCTTATGAGGGCGCTACAAGAACCCCACTAGCTTAATGTACTTTAATCCCTCCATCATGTGGGCTGGCAGGGTCCCCAAGACTCTATATAAGCCACCCTCCACGTATAGAAGGGTTCAGATTTTTGTAATACTCATACTCATAATCCACTCGACCGCCTCAGGGCTCCGAGACGAGGGCTGTTACTTCCTCCGAGAAGGGCCTCGAACTCGACATCCTTTGTCTTCACAACTACTCCATAACTAGGACATCGCCTCTCCCTTACCTACCCCTACTTCTACTGTCAGACTTAGAACCACGACACGCAGTCAGCGGATTGAACGAAGATGGGCACGAGAATGGAGGGAATATCGATATGTTACTCCCAAGTACATGAAGAAATTCGCCTTTAAATCCTCCATGCCCAAGAGCTCCATTGGCACTGCCAAGTCGCTGATCCCACTAGCATCAAAAGTGGTGAAGACTTTCCCAAGAATGGGCTAGGGCGCCAAGCAAAATTGGCAAGGCAAGCCAAGGAGGCAAGGAGGAAATTTAATGAGGATTCTCATTGCTGCCGCTGCCACGAGACCTCGGTCAAGCTGCTGAAATCAATGCCAAGAAGCCTGCTCAAGCCAAGTGCTTCACCATCACGCCTCACGGCCAAGTTCTCACCACCGCCTCACGGCAAATTCTCGACCATCGCTGCTCCACCAAAGTCCTCAGCTCCCTCCAAGTCCTCAACTCCTGTGCATCCGCTACATGTCAAAGGACCTGTGGTTTCTCAATTGCTTCGTGTCTCAAATGAGTTCCTCACCGCACTAATGTCCTCATCAGCCCCACTCACTGGAGACAAAAGCAACAATTGGACGCGGTCCTCGCCAAGTCCAAGAAAGAAACATGTTGCTTTCCAAGTGCCTTCGATGATGAAGCTTCGATGAAGAACTTGTAGAAATCATCAGCAGACAAGCAAGCAAGGCCGCTAGAGCCAAAGGAACACCTGGCTCTCGCTTTGGATCCGAAGAAGATCCTCGACTTCATCGACTTATGGCATCGATCCAAACACTCCAATGCCTGATCTGCCTCTGACTCGTGGTCAAAGTCATATGCTGACCCATTTCATCTCTGAAGAGAAATGGAAGTTTGAAAAGGCTCGTGAGATAAAGAGAGCACAAGCTAGAAAGGAGAAGCTTCTGAAGAAGAACATCGTCCGACTGATCCTGAAGAACTTCTCAAGGCTCAATCTGAGATCCAGGCCCTCAAAGAAAGATTTCGATGCATACAATGCTGATTGGCAAGGAGCCAAAGTGAGATTCGGCAATTTGACGAAGAAAATGACAATCGTTGCAGCCCCATCGCAACAAGCAAATCTCGTGCAAAGGTGCTCGCTCAGCTCTCATTGAAGAACATGCCAAGATCGCTGATGACTTTCACCACCGATGAGAATACAAGTTCCTGTGGCTGATGACTCCATTCCAGCCACCGAAGAAATTCCTGTGGCATCCACTAGTGGTGCGCTCAAGAAATCAAGAGATCAGGCAATCGCACTGGGCCATACCAAGAAAATGAACCACACCAACAGCTCCTCCTCGCGCCAACACCAACCCCAATTCTTCCTTCGCTATGAAGTGAAGAAACCAAGGCATGCAGAACGAGCTGCAAAGTGAAGAAAAGGAAGGCATCAGCTGCGCCAAATTCTTCGCCGCCAAGAAAATGAAGCCAATGACCAGCTCGCTTGAAAATCCTATTGATGCTGCCCCATTTCCTCCATGTCATCCAAGGAGATTGTTCCTTGCGGAGAAGACTACAAGTTCCCAAGCGGATCTCGATGAAGAAAATCATTCTGCTACCTCAGAGCAGTTTGATGAAGAAATTGAAGTGGAAACATTCCTTCAACGCCAACAAGCTTCTCACCTATGCCTCAGCCACACAAAGAGGCTGGTGTTGAGGAAATTGAAAAGAAGAAGAAGATGTGGATATTGGATGCACTACACCAGTGATGAACGATGACTTTTGGGAAAGTCAAGATCCCAATACTCCTCTCTTCACTCCTATTCAACAAATTCCTCACCCCTGCTACAACTGCTCAAATGGGCTCAAGAAACTCATCCCACATCGTCTGCTCATGAAGAAATTCCAGCCGCTAGTGTCAAGAACTCCCGCACGATCCCCAAACTGCACAAGAAGAGGAACCAGAAATTTCATCCCAAGCACCCGAGATCGTGATTCCCGAGGTTGTGCTGCAAATCATCGACACTCCTCCGCCTAAATCAAGAATCCGCTTAGCAAGCAAAACGCAAGGCTAAAGACTTTTTCCGAGCATGTGTTCTTCATCGACATAATCCATATGACTCGCCGCATAAGGAAAAGACGCTTCGACTGCTACTCAAGCCAACTTTTATTCCTCAAGGTTTTTGACAAGGACAAAATCTTCGATCATGAGCATATTCCTCATGTGGATATGGAATTTCCGCCGTGCTTCGAGCCAGTCCTCCGAAGTTATTCACGATGCAGACTACTGAATTTCTGCAATGATATCTCGTGATTGGAATGAAGAACTCATTCTTCGCCTTCTATGCCACTTTGCATATCACCGAGATGTCAAGATGTCAATTCATGGGTGCTGGATTGATGACGTAAGCACTCACTACAAGGCACCAAGAATCGAATTGCTTTGTGTCCTTCCTCTTGATCCTCCCCATGACAAAGGCACGTTACATCTACAATGACCGCGAACCGACATATCATTATATGCAAGTGCTCATGAAGCCTTTGAAGCCGTGGCAGGACCTCAACCAAATTCTCGCCAAGGAACTGCTATATGTGCCTCTTGACCGTCTATCGAATCCTCGACGAAGACAATGAGTCCTATCAAAGGCCACGACTCAAATGATGAAGATGTCGCTGCATCATGAAGAACATGCTTTTCAACATCATTCATGGCATTCCCCAACTTCCATGATTTCTTCATGAGGACTCGCTAATGTTGCAATGTCACCTTTTGAGTCAAGCCCTATGCGCCTTTGGATTATGAGATTCATAAGGGCAAGATCTTCACCAACTACAAGGTCGACACTTTGAACCATGGTAGCTACTTGCCGCCCATTGAAGTCCTCGTTTACCGGTTTCATCATCCGATGATAAGGGCAAGGAGCTGCCAGGATCGATGAAGGCACTCGCCCATTGATGGTCAATTCCGCTCTGCTACATCCTACTCCACCAATGACGATTCTCAACACATGACACCGCCGCAAATACATCACCAAGCAAAGCCTCAAGCAACAAAGACCTGTGGTGATGATCGACCGTGAGTTACTCCTCGCCTTTCATCAAGGTTGATCGCAATCACAAATGGGTGAAACGCCAATTTTCTGCAATTCTTCACAACATGACCTCAACCCATAATGCAAAGAAGAAAATCAGATCACCTTCATGAAACCCTCAACCGCACTGGGTTGTTCTCACTCATGTATATTCCACGGAAGAATCAAGACTATGGGTCTCTGTGAAGCATTTGACCGGTCTGCACCACCTCCAAGAAATTCAAGAGAGTCAAAGTTCCTGATCCGTGGCTGGCTCTTATTCTTCATCGCGGAAACTGATGAACATGAAGATTTGGACGACATCGCAGCATGCCCTACTTCAACGAATAACCCCAATAACGCCGGGCGCCTCCATCGACTTGAAATTCTTCGTATGCTTAGTCCTCGCCGATCCTTTGGTCATTTGATGACAAAGGGGAGAAATCTGAGTTAGTCTTCAAGCCGGTTTATATTATGGGCATTTTGTTAAGTTACAACTCGCTCTTCCAAACTTTTATTGATCGAGTTGTAATCTTACATCCGATGGTGTCTCGATACTTTTGAACGGTGCATTGTGCTCTAACTTTGATGCACTGTGCTCTGATACTTTTGATGTGTTATTCTCGCATGCTTATTCCTCGTTAATACTATTGCACGCATGCAATCTCATCAGCACCATATTTCATCATGCATTTCAAATTCTTCATATTATATATCAAATGCGTATGAATTACAAGATATAGGGGAGATCTCCATGATTCAATTCTTCAAATGTGCATTGCCTCAAAAGCAAATTCCTCACTATGCACATATTCAGGGGGAGTTCTATATCTTGCAATCAAATTCCTCAATATCAGTATTTACACTTCATATGTTTATTCCCGTTGAAAACTTAACCTATGTTGTCATCAATCACCAAAAAGGGGGAGATTGTAAGTGCATCTAGTGCCCCTTAGTGATTTTGGTGTATTGAAGACTTATAGGTTAAGTAACTGATGCGCTTGTGAGTGTACACAGGTCTATAAGTCTATGAGGAGTTTGATATTTACAGAGAAAGTCGACCCTAAAATGAAGTTCTTCGATCAAGACTTTGATATTCAAGACTTTCAAGACTTTGAAAGTGAAGAAATTGGTGTGACCTTGAAGACTTGGTATTCATTCGAGGAATATGAAGCGTGAAGACTTTTGTTTTCGTAGTTTCATTTTCTTTCTTGAGTCATAGGAAACACCGCATCGTTAAAGGGGGTCGAGGAAATACTAAGGAAAAATTTCATGTGATGCTCAACTCAAAATCCTACACCTACCAATCCTTCGAGTGAAGCCATTGAAATCTCATACAGCTTCACCAATTTCTTCAAAGGATGAGACGCAGTTCTTCCGGTCATCGAGGACTTTGCTCGATCGAGGAGTTAGGAATTCGCCAGGCGAATTGCCTACACAAAGGAGGAACATGATAGCCCCGAGGAATTTGAGAGTCAAATTTCCGATCATGTGTCAGCCGCTACCGCTGTCCAAAATATCTTATCCACCTAACGGTCATATCATTGAAGGGCATTTATGTCTTATCATGTCGGGCTGCTCCCTAGGCTATAAATAGCCGCCTCTCACAACCACTAGTTGGTTGGCTGCCCGAGAGAACTTGACACTTGTCATTTGAGAGCAACCCATCCTCCGAGGACTTTGAGCGAAAATCATCAAGTGAGGAAAATCCCAAACCAAACCCCCACAAACCCAAAGTGATTGAGCATCATCAAGAAATTGATCCCGCGGGATCCGACGCTTGTTACCTTTGAAGACTGTGCTTCTTCCAGACGGTTAGGCGCCAAGGTCTAGAGCATCCAAGAGGAATTGTGGATCGCCGAGTGACCAAGTCTGTGAAGGTTTGAAGTCACCAAGACTTACCACGAGTGATTGGACGAGGCCTCATGTGGTCTTAGTTCAAGGAGAATACGGTGAGGATCGGGTGTCCCGAAGTTGCGCTCGAGATCGGGTGTCCGGATCGTGTGTCTCGAGTTTAAATACTCACCGCCCAACCAGACGCATAACCGAGACAAAGCAGCTTGAACTGGTTTACCAAATCATTGTCTTCACCAACTAACTGGTTCTATTTCCTCAACTCTTTCATTTCCTCATTATCGTGTTGTATGTTGTTCATATTTGCGCTTGAAGACTTTGATCAAGACTTTCACAAATTCCTCGCCAATTTCTTCACCGCTTTGTCTTCATCTTGTTATCCCGTGTTTACGCTTTTCAGATCTGTGCTAGTCTTCATTTCATCATGATGACTATGTTTGTATCCTGTTATGTTTACTTCGAGTACTTATTCCGCAGTAAGTAGTTCTTCGCTAAGGAATTTCTCACCAGCAAATTCCTCAGTGAAGAATTCATAAAATCGCTTATTCACCCCCTCTAGTCGATATAACGACTTTCAATTGGTATCGAGCAAGGTACTCCTTGTTCTGTGATTTTGGTTTAACCGCCGAGTTTTAGTTATGTCGACCGCAGTATGATCAAGGTCTCGCCGGGTGTCCTACCTTGATGGAACGGACTACCCTTATCGAAGAACAAGATGCTAATGCATCTTGAGGCAATTGATAACGATCTCCGTATGTTGTGGAAAATGGTGTCCCCACCGCTACCCCTCACCGAACGCCACCGATGTGAAGAGATTCAAACAACTCGATTCTCGCTTAAGAATATCATATGTGGCCATCTCGAGCAAAGGACAAGATGGAAGAGTGAGTGCTTTGGAAACCGCTGTTTATCCGGATAGGTCATCCAAAGTAAATGAAGGAGTTTCAACTCAGCGTGACTCTCGAGTCGATGTTCTTCGAATCTCTTCAACCGCTTCAAAAGACTCGACAATGAGAATGTCCAACAAACCTTTGATCGCCTTCACCGACATCTCAAATGAGCTTCAAGCCCTCGCCACCGACATCACCGATCATGAAGTTGTGAAGAAACCGCTGAGATCGCTTGATTCCTCATTTGATACTCGGGACCGATGATACAAGAACGTGCCGACTACAAGTCGCTTGATCCCGCCGATATCCTCGAAAGGCTAAACACTCACGAAGTTCCAAATTTTGCTCAAAAGAGAGATCTCTATGGCTCAAACTATGGCAAACCACGTGCCCTCAAGGCCAAGGTTGTGTCTCGACTCAATATGAGGATTCCGTAGTAGCCTTGGTGATCCTCAAGAACCGAGCCAGATCTAGCACCGCTAGAAGAAATTCCGAAGTTCACAAGACGTGGTCGCTGGAAAATCCTCAAGAGGAAATGATTCCTCATCCAAAGGACTATAAGAGAAGACTTTGCCACAAATGCAAGAAGCCTGGTCACTATATTCAAGATTGTCCTCAAGGGAAAAGGAAATGAAGAAGAAGAAATACAAGGATTACAGCCTGATGATGCGAAGAAGAAGAAGAAATCGACAAAATCTTCGCCATCAAAATCCTCAAGTCTTCATCTCACAAGAAGAGCAGCTCCAAGAAGGCTCGGCATTCATTGGCAAGGAGATGGACTCAAGCTGAATCTGAGGAAAATGATGAAGAGGAGGAGTCTCAAGAATCTGAGTCCGTGTGGCGAAGTCCGCCTGCTATCGCTTTCACAGCAAGTCCATCTTCAACATCAAGAAACTGACTCCACCGACAAGCCCGATGAAGATAATGATGGCTACGCCCCACCTATTGCTTCATGGCAAAAGGTGCTAAGGTACTCAAATACAACCTCCGACTCTAGTGAAAATGAATCGATGAGGATCTCAAGCCCAGCTACTCTAAACTTGCTAAAATTGTTGTGAAACAACAACGGCTCTTGAAAAGGTTCAAAACATGCTAGATAAAAGTGATGATATGTTGGGTGAAGAAATGGATCGCACTAAAGCCTTGACTCGAAAATCTTCAGAGACTTCAGCCTAGGTTTGATAACCTTCAAGGTCATCATAACTCTCTTTGTCCGATCATGAGAAACTTTCTTATGAATTTCTTCAAGAAAAGCAAGATCACGAGAAGCTTTCTTGAATCTCTTCAAAGAAAGGAAGATCTTGAAAAGCTAAGAGTGTGTTATGAAGATCTTCGTAAGGAGCGCGATTCATTACTAGCTCAACAAATCAGCGCTTCGTGAAGAATTTGTTCCTCCATGCTTAAAGTGCATTGAACGTGAATCGCTAATTCTTCACCAATGTTCAAATGCTTCAACAAAATTCTTCATCCGCCTCGCTATCACTAATTCTCATCCGAGGACATTGCTAGTATCACCGACAATGCAGGTTGAAGGAATTGTACATGACAGTATGTACAAAAGCCTCAAAGGGCATCGACACTTTGTGATGTGCTCAAAAGCAGATCCTCAACAAAACCCTAGGAAAGAGGGTATTGCCTTTGAGAGGAAACTCAATGCCGATGGAACATATTGAAGCCCGAGCAGTACCCCAAAACCTCATGGGTTGCTGCAAAGGGACCTCCAGCTGATCCATCTAACTTATCCGGCTTTACATGTGAATCTCCTCATTCTTCCGATGAGTCATTTGACTCCAACTATAAACTGTTCAAAAATCGAAATGGTGAAGTATTTGCTAGATATGTTGGCACTAATCGCAGAACGGTTCCCTATGAAGAAAATCTGGTTCCCAAAAGTTGTGTTGAAAGTCTTCAGTGAATGTCCTCATGACACCACCTGTGAAGAACAGAACCCCAGATCAAATTCTTCATATGGACCAAATTCTTCATATGGATCAAATTCCAAATCAACTGGATCAAAGTCCTCATATGATTATCATCGTATAACAACTCGCCTCGCAGGTAGAGCTAAGGGCTATGAATATGTGCATTATTCTTCAAACCATTATGTTCATAAGTCCTCAAGAATTACTCGCTTATTCATATGCTTACCCTAACCCTCTTATGTGAAGCGAAATGGTTTGGCATCTTTGCCACCTTTCTCATATGGTGCTCGCAGAATGATGAACTTTTGCCACCCTCCGATGTGGGTGGTGAAGAAAAGAACTAATCTCTTCTCGCAGGGTCAGTCTCCAGACGTGCTCTAACGTCTCAAGAATTTGCAGGGACCCGACAAAATGCTCAAGGACGCAGCGAATCATGATGAAATGAACTTTCATTTCACACGCCCTCATACCGCTATATCTGCTTATCGCTTGATGAAATTCATCTCGATGAACTTGATATCATATTCTTCACCGATGAAGCATATGAGATTGTAAGTTACACTAATTCATCTCGCAGGATGATCAACCCAAAACCACCGAATGGGTCCTCGATAGTGGATGTACAAATCACATGACTGGTGACAAGAATCTATTGATGGATGCTCCTTATCACCGCCACCTCAAGCATATCATCTTTGCCGACAAAGGCAAAAGTCGTATTGGGTCTTGTAAGGTTGCTATCTCTAAGGATAAGCACATGGACAAAGTCATGCTTGTTGAGTCCTTAGGATACAATCTCATGTCACCTCAATGCTTTGTGATCTTGATATGGTTGTTGTCTTTGGCAAATATCGCTGTGTTGTGATTATGGAAGTCGACAATTCCAAAGTCTTCAAGGCTTTAGGAGAGGAGATCTCAGATATTGTTGATTTCTCTACAGACCACAACCAGCCGTGTGTCTACTTGCAAAAGCTTCGTATATCTGGCTATGGCATCGATTTACTTGGTCACGCAGCATGAGGAATTTGAACACGCTATGGAAGAAGAAGCATGTCATTGGCATTGAGAATGTCAAATTCTCAAGGATCACTTATGCGGAGCATGTGAAGCTGAAAATGACCAAGGCCAAGCATCCAAATAAGACTATCATGACCACTACCCGCCCATTCAATTGCTTCACATGGACCTCTTCGACCTAATCATTATTCAGCAAATACTAATGATGCATCTCTATATGGTTTTGTCATTGTTGATGATTATTCTCGATATACATGGGTACACATTGTTACTTACAAACATGAAGTGCGTGAAGTCTTCAAACGATTTTCCTCGAGGGCTTCAACCAACTTTGGTGTGAAGATCAAGCATATCGGTGACAATGGAACCGAGTTCAAGAATTCGGTCTTGATGCATATCTTGATGAACTTGGTATTACTCATGAGTTATCTGCTCCCTATACTCCTCAAAGAGAATGGCATCGTGGAGCGCAAGAATGTAACTCTTGTTGAGATGGCTCGACTATGCTTGATGAATACAAAACGCCTCAGCTTTTGGATTGATGCAATTGATACCGCTTGCCACATCATCAACAGAGTATATCTTCACAAATTCTTCAAGAAGACTGCCTATGAACTCCTCAACGACAAGAAACCCAATGTGAGTTATTTCAAAGTCTTCGTGCTAAATGTTGGATTAGAGATCCTCACCACAACTCTAAATTTGCACCGAAAGCACATGAAGGTTTTATGCTTGGTTACGAAGGACTCAGACACCTACAGTAGTCTTCAACATTGTTCTTCACAAGATTGTCGACATCAGATGTGCGGTTCGATGAAACTAATGGCTCGCAAAGAGAGCACCTACCTTCTGTGTTAGATGAACCAGCACCGAGGATGCTATCAAGCTCAAGGCAACCGAGGATGTCATTCCGATCAAGAATCAAAGAATTCATTCCTGCTCATGAAGAACGCCGAGCTGATGCACCAAGAACATGATGAGGAAAATGGTGTCAAGAAAATGCTGATCAAAATCCTCAATGACAACCAACTCATCCACGCTGCAAAAGAAGTGCAAGTGGAGAAGATCATCGATGACATTAGCGCACTCCAGTCCTCTCACACGCCAAAAGCATCACATTTATCTAACTTTGTGGGCACTATGCTTTTGTCTCTATCATAGAGCCCACTAAGGTAGATGAAGCATTTCGAGCCGGAGGATTCAAAGCTATGCAAGAAGAATTACATCAGCTCGAGCTGAACAATGTCCGAATTGGTCAATCGCCTGCATCCTCGCAAGCATAATATCATTGGCACAAAGTGGATCTACCGCAACAAGCAAGATGAAAATGGCCTTGTGGTGAGGAATAAGGCACGACTAGTAGCTCAAGGCTACACACAAGTCAAGGAATTGATTTCGATGAAACTTTTGCACCTGTTGCTAGACTTGAGGCTATTCAGATATTACTTGCTTACGCTAACCATCATGATATCATCTTATATCAAATGGATGTGAAAAGTGCATTCCTCAATGGTAAGCTTGAGGAAGAAGTATATGTTGCTCAACCCCTGTGTTTTGAAGATCCCAAGAATCTCGACAAAGTCTTCAGACTCAATAAGGCCTCTATGGCTCAAGCAAGCCCTCAAGCGTGGTATGATACATTGAAGGAATTCTTCGTGAAGAATGGCTTCACACCCGTTCACTCGACCCTACTCTTTTTACTAAATCATATGATGGTGAACTGTTTGTGTGCCAAATATATGTTGATGATATTATCTTTGGCTGTACTAACCAACGTTATAGTGATGAATTTGCTTATATGATGAGTGAAGAATATCAAATGTCTATGATGGGAGAGTTGAAATTCTTCTTAGGTCTTCAAATTCACAAGAGCCAAGAATGGCATATTCATATCTCAGAGAAATACCTCAAAGATGTATCGAGGAAATTCGCATGCAAGATTGCAAAGGCGCTAAAATTCCTATGCCCACAAATGGCCATCTATGCAATCGATGAAAATGGTATTGACTTCGATCACAAGGTATACCGCCCATGATTGGTTCTTTATTGTACTTATGTGCATCTAGGCCAGATATAATGCTTAGTGTTTGCATGTGTGCCCGATTTCAAGCTGCATCAAGGAATCACACCATAAGGTCGTGAAGCATATTCTTCGATATCTAGCTCACACACCAACACTAGGATTATGGTACCCCAAGGGCTCGCTTTTGATCTCATTGATATTCGACTGACTATGCTCGTGATCGTGTGGACCGCAAGTCAACATCCGCACTTGTCATTTCTGACGATCTTTGGTCCGTTGGTCCTCAAAGAAACAGAATCGCAGATCACCGCTTCATCGCTGAAGTTGAATACATTGCTGCTGGCTCATGCTGTGCTCAACTGCTGGATGAAGCAAACCTCAAGGACTATGGCGTCAACGTGAAGAATGTGCCTCCTCTCGCGACAATGAGAGTGCCATCAAGATTGCTCACAACCCAGCCAAAGACTCAAGACTAAGCACATCCAGATTCGCCATCATTTTCTTCGTGATCATGTGTCAAGGGCTTACATCTCCATCGAGCATGTGAAGATCAAGAACAGCTAGCTGATATCTTCACTAAACCCTTGGATGAGAAGAGATTTAGCAAGTTGCGGTGTGAGCTAAATATCTTAGAATCTTCGAATGTTCTTTGAAAAGGACACACATCCTAACCCTTATGCAGAATTGATAACTTAGATGTGCAACACATGAAGAAACGTTTTTTCTTCAATCAATGAAGAATAACACTCTAAGTGTGAAGAAATTAATGGAGAATTTGATTCTCAGAACCATACGACAATTGTACGCGGTGTCTGAAATCATCATTCTTATACGGTGGGTCACGCCACCACAAAAGTTGAAAATCTTCAATTTGAGTTTTTCCTCATTTTGAAATTCTTCATTTTTCAAATTCTTCAACTTTGCAAAATCTTCACTATTTCCGCTGCTTTTCTTCATTGGCTATATATATATATATGAGTTTATGTCCTCTACAAGATTCACTTATTGCTATTTCTTCAAGTTGTGATTTCGCTAAGTGAATGTGATCGACCTTCCCCTCTATGCTATACTCAACCCAATCTATTCACAAATTCTTCATGTGCTTTCGATTGAAACTCGCTCAAAGTCTTCACTGTGTCCTTGTCACCAAAGAAATTATGAATCTAAATTTTAAAACAAATCTTATCCAGATTTTCGGTTTTACCATTAAACCGCTCCGCATCCCACGATGCATTAGTTTATTCACCCACGATCTTACACGATCTCATCTCGCACAAGACGTGGTGACATATGTCGCGGAAGAAGAAAGGGCAGGGCATGTTCGTCCCAAAATCTTCGGCGAACAGTTTTTACCGTGGCTATAAATACCCCTCTCCTTCCTTACTTCATTTATTCCGCCGGTCGCTGCCTCTCGCCGAGCTCTCTCAAACCCTAGCGCCACTACTCCATCGCCGCCGTGAGGAAGAGCTTCACCGCTTCGACTCGTCGCCGTCAGATTGCAACCGGCCATGGAAATCTTCACTCCGCCGCCGCAGAGCTGTCTCCCCCGCCAAGTTAGGGCGTGGAGATCTAACTTGACGAACTTCACCTGTTCATCTCTGTTCGTCGTGTTCTTCAGTTCGTAATTAAAAGTCACTTTTATTACTCGCTTGATTCTCAAACTTTTCTCAAAATCTTCAAAGGTGTTTTATTCTTCAAATCTTCACATATGAACACCTCACACATCAGATGCTCTTGATCCATCTCTAAGCACTCATTTCTTCAAGATTCCTCAATTGTGCGGATTTTCGATCCGCATAACTCGAACCTAAGACAAGAACGCTTAGTGAAATTCCTCAAGGCTCAACTGGTCAAATTCTCAAAACTTGTCTTTTCAAAAATCTTCCGAGAACGCATATGACCTCTCCAAATTCCTCGCACCTACACTCTGCTCACAGTACTCATGTCCGCGCTGAATCACTAGGTTCTCATCAACTTAACTCATTTGCAGCGCCTCAAGAAAAACTGCATACTTCTTCGTGAGTGTTCAATTGTTCAAATTCTCACCAAGAAAATGGTCAAGGAAAGAGACCGCAGAAGGAGGAAAGAAACCGGAGGTCATGATCGCTTTTGAGATCCCCGATGAAATATACAAGGATTATTGCACACTGATGAAGCCAAGTTTGGCAAAGAAAATAAGAATCAGCGCAGTGCGCATTCAGAGGATTGAACGAAGATGGGCACGAGAATGGAGGAATATCGATATGTTACTCCTAAGTACATGAAGAAATTCGCTTTAAATCCTCCATGCCCAAGAGCTCCATTGGCACCGCCAAGTCGCGATCCCACTAGCATCAAAAGTGGTGAAGACTTTCCAAGAATGGGCTAGGCGCCAAGCAAAATTGGCAAGACAAGCCAAGGAGGTAGTGAGGAAATTCAATGAGGATTCTGCTGTTGCCGCCGTTCACTGAGACCTCGGTCAAGCCGAGGAAATCAATGCCAAGAAGCCCGCTCGCAAGCCAAGTGCTTCACCATCACCACGGCCAAGTTCTCACCGCGCCTCACGGCAAATTCTCGACCATCGCTGCTCCACCAAAGTCCTCAGCAGCTCCCTCCAAGTCCTCAACTCCTCGTGCATCCGCTACATGTCAAAGGACCTGTGGTTTCAATTGCTTCGTGTCTCAAAGAAGTTCCTCACCTGCACTAATGTCCTCATCAGCCCCACTCAAAGACAAAAGCAACAATGGACGCGGTCCTCGCCAAGTCCAAGAAAGAAACAGGTTGCTTTCCAAGTGCCTTCGATGATGAAGCTTCGATGAAGAACTTGCGTAAATCATCGAGACAGACAAGAAGGCCGCTAGAGCCAAAGGAACACCGTGCTCTCGCTTTGGATCCAAGAAGATCCTCGACTTCATCGACTTATGGCATCGATCCAAACACTCCAATGCTCGATCCGCCTCGACTCCTGGTCAAAGTCATATGTCGACCCATTTCATATCTCAAGAGAAATGGAAGTTTGAAAAGGCTCGTGAGATAAAGAGAGCACAAGCTAGAAAGGAGAAGCTTCAAGAAGAACATCGCCGACCGATCTCAAGAACTTCTCAAGGCTCAATCTGAGATCCAAGCCCTCAAAGAAAGATTTCGATGCATACAATGCTGATTGGCAAGGAGCCAGTGAGATTCACAATTTGACGAAGAAAATGACAACCGCTGCAGCCCCATCGCAACAAGAAACCCTCAGTTGCGTGCTCGCTCAGCCTCGCTGAAGAACATGCCAAGACTCACTGATGACTTTCAGCCGCCGATGAGAATACAAGTTCCGTGGCTGATGACTCCATTCCACCACCGAAGAAATTCCTGTGGCATCCACTAGTGGTGCCCTCAAGAAATTGAAGAGATCAGGCAATCGCACTGGCCATACCAAGAAAATGAACCACATCCTCAGCTCCTCCTCGCCAACACCAACTCCAATTCTTCCTTCGCTATGAAGTGAAGAAGACCAAGGCTGCAGAACGAGCTGCAAAGAAGAAAAGGAAGGCATCACTGCGGCCAAATTCTTCGCCGCAAGAAAATGAAGCCAATGACCAGCTCGCTTGAAAATCCTATTGATGCCGTTCCAATTTCCTCCATGTCATCCAAGGAAATTGTTCCTTATGGAGAAGACTACAAGATCCCAAGCGGATCTGATGAAGAAAATCATTTTGTTGCTACCTCAGAGCAGTTTGATGAAGAAATTGAAGTGGAAACATTCCCTTCAACGCCAAATGCTTCTCACCTATTCCTCGCCACAAATCAAGAGGCTGGTGTTGAGGAAATTGAAAAGAAGAAGATGTGGATATTGGATGCACTACACCAGTGATGAACGATGACTTTGGGAAAGTCAAGATCCCATATACCTCTCTTCACTCCTATTCAACAAATTCTCACCCCTGCCACAACTGCTCAAATGGGCTCAAGAAACTCATCCCACATCGTCTGCTCATGAAGAAATTCCAGCCGCTAGTGTCAAGAACTCGTCACGATCCCTCAAACTGCACAAGAAGAGGAACCAGAAATTCTCACCAAGCACCCGAGATCGTGATTCCCGAGGTTGTGCCGCAAATCACCGACACTCCTCCGCCTAAACCAAGAATCCGCTTTCTAGCAAGCAAAAATTCAAGGCTAAAGACTTTTTCCGAGCATGTGTTCTTCATCGACATAATCCATATGACTCGCTTGCATAAGGAAAAGACGCTTCGACTGCTACTCAAGCCAACTTTATTCCTCAAGGTTTTGACAAGGACAAAATCTTCGATCATGAGCATATTCCTCATGTGGATATGGAATCTCGCCGTGCTTCGAGCCAGCCCTCCGAGTTATTCATGATGCAGACTACTAAATTTCAGACCGATATCCGTGATTGGAATGAAGAACTCATTCTTCGCCTATGCCACTTTGCATATCACCGAGATGTCAAGATGTCAATTCATGGGTGCTGGATTGATGATGAAAACACTCACTACAAGGCACCAAAGAACTCGAATTGCTTCGTGTCCTTCCTCTTGATCCTCCCCATGACAAAGGCACGTTGCATCTACAATGACCGCGAATCGACAGATCATTATATGCAAGTGCTCATGAAGCCTTTGAAGCTGTGGCAGGCCCTCGAACCAAATTCTCGCCAAGGAATTGATATATGTGCCTCGATCGTCTATCGAATCCTCGACGAAGACAATGAGTCCTATCAAAGGCCACGACTCAAATGATGAAGATGTCATTGGCATCATGAAGAACATGCTTTTCAACATCATTCATGCATGCCCTGGCCAACTTCCATGATTTCTTCATGAGGACTCGCTAATGTTGCAATGTCACCTTTTGAGCTGAAGCCCTATGCACCTTGGATTATGAGATTCATAAGGGCAAGATCTTCACCAATTACAAGGTCGACACTTTGAACCATGGTAGCTACTTGCCGCCCATTGAAGTCCTCGTTTACCAGCCATCATCTCGATGATAAGGGCAAGGCAGCTGTTGTGATCGATGAAGGCACTCGCCCATTGATGGTCAA
>JAHHZJ010003795.1:0-50478 GCA_021437245.1 Aegilops speltoides | reverse complement strand
TGAGTAATATCTTTTATGGTCATGCACCCTTGAAGAGTGGTCTATTTTTGATGAATCTCGATAGTAGTGATACACATATTCATAATGTTGAAACCAAAAGATGCAGAGTTGATAATGATAGTGCAACTTATTTGTGGCAATCGCCGCTTAGGTCATATCGGTATAAAGCGATGAAGAAACTCCATATCGATGGACTTTTGGAGTCACTTGATTATGAATCACTTGGCACTTATGTAACCGTGCCTCATGGGCAAGATGACTAAAACCCCGCTTCCCAGACTATGGAGAGAGCAACAGATTTGTTGGAAATCATACATAGATGTATGTGGTCCGATGAATGTTGAGGCTCGTATGGATATCGTTATTTTCTCACCTTCACAGATGATTTAAGCAGATATGGGTATATCTACTTAATGAAACATAAGTCTGAAACATTTGAAAAGTTCAAAGAATTTCAGAGTGAAGTTGAAAATCATCGTAATAAGAAAATTAAGTTTCTACGATCTGATCGTGGAGGTGAATATTTGAGTTACGAGTTTGGTCTACATTTGAAACAATGCGAATAGTTTCGAATCACGCCACCCGAACACCACAACGTAATGGTGTGTCCGAACGTCGTAATCGCACTTTACTAGATATGGTGCGATCTATGATGTCTCTACAGATTTACCGCTATCATTTTGGGGTTATGCTCTTGAGACGGCCGATTCACACCGAATAGAACACCGTCAAAACCGCTGAGACGACACCTTATGAACTATGGTTTAGCAAGAAACCAAAGTTGTCGCTTTCTTAAAGTTTGGGGATGCGATGCTTATGTGAAAAAGCTTCAACCTGATAAGCTCGAACCCAAATCGGAGAAATGTGTCTTCATAGGATACCCAAAGGAGACAGCTTGGGTACACCTTCTATCACAGATCCAAGGCAAGACATTTGTTGTTAAGAATGGATCCTTTCTAGAGAAGGAGTTTCTCTCAAAGAAGTGAGGGAGGAAAGTAGAACTTGATGAGGTAATTGTACCTTCTCCTTACTTGAAAGTAGTTTGTCGCAAACCGTTTCTAGACATCTACACCAAATAGTGAGGAAGTTGATGATGTTGATCATGAAACTTCAGATCAAGTTACTACGTAACCTCGTAGATCAACCAGAGTAAGATCCGCACTGAGTGGTACGGTAATCCTGTTCTCGAAGTCATGCTACTAGATCATGATGAACCTACGAACTATGAAGAAGCGATGGTGAGCCCAGATTCCACAAAATGGCTTGAGGCCATGAAATCTGAGATGGGATCCATGTATGAAAACAAAGTATGGATTTTGGTTGACTTGCCCGAGGGTCGGCAAGCAATAGAAAACAAGTGGATCTTCAAGAAGAAGACCGACACGACGGTAATGTAATCGTTTATAAAGCTCGACTTGTCGCAAAGGGTTTTCGACAAGTTCAAGGGATTGACTACGATGAGACCTTCTCACCAGAAGCGATGCTTAAGTCCGTCTCAATCATGTTAGCAATTGCCGATTTTATGATTATGAAATTTGGCAAATGGATGTAAAGACTGATTCCTAATGGATTTCTGAAGAAGAGTTGTATATGATGCAACCGAAGGTTTTATCGATCCAAAGGAGCTAACAAAGTGTGCAAGCTCCAGCGATCCATTTATGGACTGCAAGCATCTCGAGTTAGAATAAACGCTTTGATAGTGTGATCAAAGTATTTGGTTCATACATGCACTTTTGGAGAAGCCTCAGATTTACAAGAAAGTGAGTGGAGCTCATAGCATTTCGATATTATATGTAGATGACATATTACTAATCGGAAATGATATAGAATTTCTCCGGATAGCATAAAGGATACTTGAATAAGAGTTTTTCAATGAAAGACCCCTCGAAGAAGCTTCTTACATATTGGGCATCAAAATCTATAGAGATAGATCAAGACGCTTAATTGACTTTCACAAAGCACATACCTTGACAAAATTTTGAAGAAGTTCAAATGGATCAAGCAAAGAAAGGGTTCTTGCCTGTTTACAAGGTGTGAAGTTGAGTAAGACTCAATGCCCCACCACCGCAGAAGATAGAGAGAAAATGAAAGATGTTCCTTATGCTTCAGCCATAGGCTCTATCATGTATGCAATGTCGTGTACCAGACTGATGTGTGCCTTGCTATAAGCTTAGCAGGAGGTACCAAAGTAATCCAGAGTGGATCATCGACAGCGGTCAAGAACATCCCAAATACCGAAAAGGACTAAGGATATGTTTCTCGATATGGAGGTGACAAAGAGCTCATCGAACGGTTACGTTGATGCAAGTTTTGACACCGATCCGACGATTCTAAATCGCAGACCGGATACGATTTACACTAAACGGAGGAGCCGTCATTGGTGCAGTTCTAAACAAAGCGTCAGAAGGGATCTACATGTGAAGCGGAGTACATAGCAGCTTCGAAGCAGCTAATGAAGGAGTCTCGATGAAGGAGTTCATATCCGATCTAGGTGTCATACCTAGTGCATCGGGTCCAATGAAAATCTTCGTGACAATATCGAGCAATTGCCTTAGCAAAGGAATCCAGATTTCACAAGAGGACCAAGCACATCAAGAGACGCTCAATTCCATCCGGATTTAGTCCGTGGGAGACATAGAGATTTGCAAGATACATACGGATCTGAATGTAGCGCATCTGCTGACTAAGCCTCTTCCACGAGCAAAACATGATCAACACCAAGACTCCATGGGTGTTAGAATCATTACTATGTAATCTAGATTATTGACTCTAGTGCAAGTGGGAGATCAAGGAAATATGCCCTAGAGGCAATAATAAAGTTATTATTTATTTCCTTATTTCATGATAAATGTTTATCATTCATGCTAGAATTGTATTAACCGGAAACATAATACATGTGTGAATGCATAGACAAACAGAGTGTCACTAGTATGCCTCTACTAGACTAGCTTGTTAATCAAAGATGGTTATGTTTCCTAACCATGAACAAAGGGTTGTTATTTGATTAACAAGGTCACATCATTAGTTGAATGATCTGATTGACATGACCCATTCCATTAGCTTAGCACACGATCGTTTAGTATGTTGCTACCGCTTTTATCCATGACATATACATGTTCCTATAACTATGAGATTATGCAACTCCTGCTTAACGGAGGAACACTTTGGTGCTACCAAACGCCACAACGAATCGGGTGATTATAAAGGAGTACTACAGTGTCTCCAAAGGCGATGTTGGGTTGGCGATTTCGAGATTAGGTTTTGTCATCCGATTGTCGGAGAGGTATCTCTCGGCCCTCTCGGTAATACACATCACTTAAGCCTTGCAAGCATTACAACTAATGAGTTAGCTGTGAGATGATGTATTACGGAACGAGTAAAGAGACTTGCCGGTAACGAGATTGAACTAGGTATTGATACCGACGATCGAATCTCGGCAAGTAACATACCGATGACAAAGGGAACAACGATGTTGTTATGCGGTCCGACCGATAAAGATCTTCAGAGAATATGTAGGAGCCAATATGGGCATCCAGGTCCCGCTTATTGGTTATTGACCGAGACGGTCTCGGCCATGTCTACATTGTTCTCGAACCGTAGGGTCCGCACGCTTAAGGTTTCATGACGGTTATATTATGAGTTTATGTATTTTGATGTACCAAGGAGTTCGAGTCCCGGATGTGATCACGGAATGACGAGGAGTCTCAAATGGTCGAGACATAAAGATTGATATATTGGAAGCCTATATTTGAGTTCGGAATGGTTCCGTGAAATCGATTTTACCGAACACCGGGGTTACTGAACCTCCCGGGGTTAATGGGCCTTAGTGGGCCATGAGGGAGAAGAGGAAAGGTCGGCCAGGCGGCCGCCCCCCCCCTAGTCCGAATAGGACAAGGAGAGGGTGGCGGCCCCTTCCCCTTCCCTCCCCCCCAAGTCCTAATCCAACTAGGGGGGGAGTCCTACTCCTGGGAGTAGGACTCTCCGGCGCCGCCTCCTAGGGCCGCCGCACCCTTGCTCCTTTATATACGGGGCAGGGGGCACCCTAGAACACACAAGTTGATCCTGAGATCGCTCTCAGCCGCAGCGGTGCCCCCTCCACCATAATCCACCTCGGTCATATTGTCAAGGTGCTTAGGCGAAGCCCCGCGCGGTAGAACATCAAGATCGCCACCACGCCGTCAGGCCGACGGAACTCTCTCCCCGAGCTTTGCTGGATCGGAGCCCGAGGAGCGCCACCGAGCTGTACGTGTGTCAAGAACTCGGAGGCGCCGGAGTAACGGCGCCGATCGGTTGATCGCGAGGAGAACGTGACGACTACTTCCTCTACGCCAGATCGCTTCGCTTCGGGTCCACGAGGGTACGAGACAACACTCTCCTCTCGCTATGCATCACCATGATCTTGCGCAGCGTAGGAAATTTTTGAAATTACTACGCCCCCAACACGTAGGTCTCGTGGTAAACTACTCACAACTCATCAGGGGCAAGGATGTTGATGTAGAAGCCTCCATGGTCGATTCCTCTTGCGTGAGTGCCTACAAGGCTCCAAGATGGGATCTCAAGGATATAGAAGGTTACGGGCGGTGGAAATTGTGTTTCGTGGGTGCTCCCTGGATGTTTTCGGGTATGTAGGTATATATAGGAGGAAGCAAGATGTCGGTGGTCGCCTGAGGGCCCACGAGACAGGGGGCGCCCACCAGGGGCG
This sequence comes from Aegilops speltoides, assembly GCA_021437245.1. Taxonomy (NCBI): domain Eukaryota; kingdom Viridiplantae; phylum Streptophyta; class Magnoliopsida; order Poales; family Poaceae; genus Aegilops; species Aegilops speltoides. Next base: position 45,776 of record JAHHZJ010003795.1, on the reverse strand, counting down.
CGGCCTCCTATCTCGTGGGAGCCTGCAAGTGCTTTTGACTTGCACTAAAAGCTTCTCGTATCACGCTTGCTCCAAAAATCACAACCCCGAAGGTTTCATTCCGCTTGGACTCCGCTTGATATTCCTTTTCTTCAAAATACCGAAATAGGCAAAAAACAACAATATGGGCTGGGCCTCCGTTAGTATGTTAGTCCCAAAAATGATATAAATGTGTAAAATAAAGCCCATAAACATCCAAAAGGGGTAATATAATAGCATGGAACAATCAAAATTATAGATACGTTGAGACGTGATCAGCGGTGCCGCCGCTGGAGACGGACGCAGGCATCCGCCACAAGGCTGGGCGCAGCAGAGGCCTCGGCCCGAGGGGCAGGAGCGCTGTGGTCTTCCTTACGCACTTTGAGCGCGGGTTCGGGCTGCCGGCGAGCGCCTCTTCTGCTTCTCCTTGAGTTCTTCGGCTCCAAACAAGACCATCTTGGCGCCACCATCGCCTAGCTCTCCGCTTGCCACGCCTCGTGAGGGGTAGCTGGGGTCGAGCCTCGATCGACCTCTTGGCGCGCTTTTTTCCCCTTGAAGCAGCAGGGCCCATCGACCGGGAATTCGCCATTGCGGCGCCGCCATCATCTCAAAGCGTCGGGGCGGATTTCCCAAGATCCTCGCCGAAGATTCTGCCAAGAAGTGCCGTAACTCCTTTCTTCACGTCCGCAACCTCGTGCGGATCGTGATCAACCTTCCAGACTTTCGCCATCATAACGCCGCTGGCGAAGACGAATCGGGCTACTTCGCCAGCGCCCGTCACAGGAGATCGCAATCTTCGCGAGCGGGTGACGGCGATGAGGACGACGAGGGGCTCATCGCACCGACCTCACCGCTGCTCATCACGCGCCGAGTCCTTCCGCCAGGGCGCTTCCCCGCTTTATCGGGCGAGATGGTCGGCCTTCAAGACCCCAATCAGATGGGGTCGACAAAGCTGTCCGCGAGCGCGATCGCAGCACGGCGGAACGACATCTCTGGCCAACCTTGAGAAGATCGCGTTCGGCAAGGCGCCAGACAATGAAGTCAAACTCGCGCCAAGCAGTGAGTGTTCCGGTCTTCTTACTTTGCTGTTGTAGACCTCTCATCCATCCCGACATCGATGCGGAGATACTTCAACACGATTCGCACCCTTTTCGCCTGGCTTGTTGGGCAGTGGCGCCGGTGGCGCCAGAGGAGCCCACGGACCATGGCGGGAGGAGGAGGCCCATTCCGGACGACGGGCGCTGGCACGCGGGGTAAGTCTGGGTATCTTTCTTTTATGTGTCTTGAATTGTTGATCATGGCACGCCGTAAGCAATGCCGACGCTTGGCTGCTTGGCGAGTGGCGCTGGGCGGGAGGCGGCGATGCGGGCGGAGCCGGTTCCTCGCGCGGGGCGGTGCCGAGCTGCCCGCATGGGAAAGACAGTGTCGCGCCATGACCCCGGGCCCCGAAGCGCACCGCGGACCCGACCGGGGTCGGGAGGCCGGTCAAGAGGAAGCGCGACAGCGGGCACGGGTGGCCAACCCCGGTCCCGGTCTTTACAGGGTAAGCTTCATCTCTTGTTTGCGCCCAAATTTTTTGAGCTAGTCTTGTTTCTTTTTTACTCATTCGGTCTTCTTCTTCAGGTCGCCGATCGCGCTAGCGAGGGCGACGGCAGGAAGCCGCGCCTCCGGCGGGCCGAGATTTCATCAGAGTTTACTGACTCGCCGATTAGGCTGAGGCGGAGGGATGGGCCGACTCGGACCTTAGCCTGGATCCGAACGACACCGAAGCCTTGGCCTGGCGGGACAGGAACCGGGCCGAGGCGGAGCTGGAGGCGGCGTCGGTCCGTGCTTGGACCGATGCGGCGGGGGCACGGGCGCGAGCCCTGGCGCGAGATGCCGGAGGGCACGGTGGGGCGGGCGACGGCCTTTGAGCCGCCATCGGTGAGGAGCGCGGGCCGTGGAGGCCGGGTTGAGGTGGGAGATCTCGACCGAGGTCGTGGAGGTGGCGGATGACACCCCGCTGGGCCGACGTGGGCCGAACGAAAGGGGCTGATGGCGTGGAGGTGGCTCGCCTTGAAGAGGCGCGCTGGGCAGCGGTGCGGAGGCGCCACGATTTTAGAGGAGGCATCAAGGGCGGCGGTGCCGAGGCTACCCCAGCAGCTGGGCCGGTGGTGGCATGTGCAGGCCGCCCCGCGCCCGGCCCGGGAGGTGGCGACGCAGGCGCCCCAAGGTCTGGGTCGCCTCTTCTGGCGCCGGGAGGCATCGGAGGAGGTGCCGGACGCCGCGAGCGGTCGCCAGGGAGCACGCCTTGGTGCCCCTGGCAGGGAGGGCGCCGAGCCAGCCGCCAAGCCGCAGGCGCGCGGGGCGCGATTGTCTTCGGCCCTCGCACCAGGAGGAGGCAGCGCCTGACGCTGTCACCGCCGTCATGAGGTTGGGACTTGAACGGCTTGAGGCCTTCTCCCAAGCCGAGGTGGAGCGGAAGCGTGACCTAGAGCACGCCGTTCTAGTAAGCCTTCTTTTCTTGCAATTTATTCTTTGTGGGGGCGCGTCAGCGCACCCACTGTCGAATCTTTAGAGCTTTGGCCTTGTTTTGACTTCTCCTTTCTTCATCATCTCGACGCCTTCCGGGTCGCCGCCAACAATCGTCTCCTAGGCAAGCACCGGGAGCTCATGGAGCAGCTCGCCACCAAGGAGGAGGAGCTCCACGTCGCCGCAGGTATTCTTGTGCTCTTTTCTAGTAGGGGCGCCAAATGCACTCACTGGTGTAGCCTCGATTCTGGCCAACTGCGGTCACACGGCCAAATCTTAAGTCTTGCTTTTTTTGTTCTCGCCGAAGTCCTTCTTTTTCGCAGTCGATGTGCTGTCCTCGGGCGACTCGCTCGCCCGGCCAGCCTCACTACGACCGCTTGTTGCCGACACCGCCGCCTTGGCGCCGAGGCGGCGCAGGGCGTAGGGCGGAGGCAGCCGCGGCTCGGCGGTCTCTCGACGAGGCCAACCGGTTGCATGAGCAGCTGGCGGGTCACAAGAGTCGTCTTGAGGCCGAGGTGGAGCTCCTCAAGGCGGAAGCCGCCAAGGTGGCGGAGGCGCAGCAGGCCCTGGTAGAGGCGGACCAGCAGCACGGCCAGCTGGCCGACGACAAGGGCCGGCTCCAGGCCAAGGTGGATTTCCTGCGGGGGCAGGTCACCGCGGCTGAGGGTCCCGCGAGGACGAGGCCCGTCGCCGCGAGGCGGCCGAAGACAAGGATGCCAGGCTGAAGGCGGCCCTTGCCAAGGCAGACGATCTGGAGAAGGCGCTCGAGGGGCGCGACCGCGCCATCGAACGAGAGCGGCGTGGTACGTTGCTTGAGGCGCAGCACCTGGAAGAGTCCTTCTCTAGTAAGTGCTTTTCTTGTAGTTTGTCGGGTCGGGATCCAAAGCCTTTTCTTTCTTTGTTGTTCTTCTTCTAACTTGCTTTCTTCCTTGTGGCGCGGGCCTTCCCGAGATGCAGCGGCTGGCGGAGGAAGCCGCCCGCTATCGCGCGCATCCGACCAACATCGCGGTCCGGGACGGATCCACAGGCGGCCTGGACCTTCCTGGAGATCATCGCCGCCGCTGAGGCCCTCTTGCGGGTCCTGGGAATGCAGATGGAGCGGCTGTCCCAGGCCGGCACCGCGATGACGGCGCGCCTCGTGGCCGCACTGCCTAACCGAAGCAGAATCTCGCTTGGCATGCTGGTTGAGATGGGGCCGACCGCTTAGCAGTGGCGCGCTCCGCCGCCGTGCAAGCTGAGATGGCGCCTGTTCAGGCTGCCTTAACATCCGCATCTTCACCGATGCACTGATGGGGCAGCGGGCCGGTTCGGAGCAGCTCTTGCAGGAGCAAGCCGACCGGATCGCTTCCCGGGCCAGCTACATCGCTGAGTTCGCCTTCCACGACGAGTTCCATCCGGAGCGGACGAAAGACGGCAGGGCCGTGGACGGCGATGACGACGGCTTGCTCCTCCACGATCCGGAGGGGAGTTCGGAGGAGACGGGCGTCTACCGTGATGCGGGTGCCGAGGAGGACACCGGAACCTTGCTGGACCCAGAGGCCGCCAGGGGAGAGCCGTCGACGTTGCGACGCGGCGCTGGAGATGCGTGAGACACTTTGTGTAAAATCTGTTATAGCAGGTCCACCCACCCACCGGGGTTTTAGGGTAATGAACTCGGCCATGGGCCTTTTCTAAATATTTGTGTAAATGTCGGGTGCTTATGCTTTTGCCTTCCGCTTTTTGGACCGATTTCACGCTTTTCCTTTCTCGAGCCCCCCCCGCTGCCAAGAAGTCGACGCCGAGGCTTCGGTCCGTGACAAGGAGTTCGGTTCTTTGAGAGGAGCGCGCAGGACTTGGTTCCTTGAAACGTTGAGCGAGCGAACACCCATCGGGCCGGCCAAGGCGGTAATCCGACGGGGTTGGTTGGCGTAGCCGGTCATGCGCGGCCGTTTTTTGATGAATGGCTAACCGGGTTGATCGAATTCGACAACCTTTGACTTAGTGTATGAAGCGAAGGAGCTTTTAGCCCGCCAGTTTGCCAACCGACATACCAAAGCTGGATCTGTGGGCTTGTGGCTTAAGTGGGGGGGCTGCGTATCCTAACTTTTTTATCGAATCACCAAGTAAGACTGTGGGTCGCAATCGAAGCCGGGTTAGCCCTCGAGCCCCCCGGTCGAAGCGAGTCGGACCGGGCCGGGTTCAAAGGGTATAGTAATGCAAGAAAAATAGGGACACAATAAATTGGTCGACAAAGGGCAGCCCCCGAGTCTCGCTCGGGACCCCATAGTTTCATGCGCGCACAAAAGGCTATTTATACATACACTCATGCGCGTTAATCAGAAAACGGGCGAGGAGTTCCGCTGCTCCACGCCCTCGTCGCTTTTCACCGGGCGTGTCCTTCTTGGCGCTTTGACTTGCGGCATCGATGAGGTAGTAGGCGCTATGGTCACGCAAGGCCCTGCTCATGATGAATGGGCCCTCCCATGGAGGGGACAGCTTGTGCTGGCCTGCCTACTCTTGGACGAGTCGGAGGACGAGGTCGCCCTCGCGGAACGCGAGGGGCTTTATCTTCTTGTTGTGGTAGTGCCTCAGGCCTTGCTGGTAGATGGCAGAGCGACTGAGCACCAGGAGGTGTGCTTCTTCGAGCAGGTCGATGCCATCTTCGCGGGCTTCTCTGGCTTTGGCTTCGGTGTACATCACGACGCGCGGCGAGTCGAACTCGACGTCGGTCGGGATGACGGCTTTGGCTCCGTAGATGAGGAAGAACGGGGTGAACCCGGTCGACCGATTCGGCATGGTGCGTAGACTCCAGAGAACGGCCGGCAACTCGCTGCTTAGCTGCCGGTGAGCGGATGAGGGCTTGACGAGTCGCGCTTGACGCCGGATAGGATGAGTCCATTGGCCCGCCGACCTACCTGCTGATCGCGGATGCGAATCGAGGCTGGTGTCGAGCTGATGCCGAGATAGAGCAGATTGCTCGAGCGCCGCTTCTTGGTGAAGTTGGTTGCCGCTATCGGTGATGATATCGCTTCGCATGCCGTAGCACACCGCTATGTTCTGATGAACCGGACGGCTGCCGTCCGCCCAGCTTTTTGATTGGTCTTGCCTCTATCCACTTGGTGAATTTGTCCACCGCCACCAGCCAGGTGCGGCCATGCCGCCTCAAGCGGTTTTGAAGGGTCCCACCGGTCGAGTCCCTGCACCGCCAAGGGCCAGCGACGGTATGGTGCGGAGTGCCGACGCCGGCTGGTGGCTGCATTTTCGGTTACCGCATCCTCACACTTGAGGACAAGCGACTCGGCATCTTGAGGCCGTGGGCCAAGAGAAACCATATGAACGACGGCCACCGGGATCGTGATGCGCATGGTGCCCGACTCGCCTCGATGTATGTCGAGGAGGATGTCGATGCCTCGCTTCGCCGGCTCGATGCGCGCCGAACATGCCGTGAGCTGCGCTTCGACGAGCTCGTTGTCGATGATGTTGTAGGCGGACGCCCGACGCTGTACTTGCCGAAGCTTCGATCTGCTCCATGGGGAGAACTCTGTTTCCAAAAATTTGATATCGAGGGCTCACGATGGAGCCGTGAATCACGGCGAAGACGGCCACCAGGGCGGGTTCCGAGTCGGCAGCCCCTGAGCCGGGTTGAGTAGCCTCCGGGTCGGGGATGGCGACGACCAGGTCTAGGACGATGGTGGCCGGGTCGAGCTGAGCAGCTCCTGTGCCGTTCAGCAGCCCCCGGGCCAGCTTGAGGTGCGGCCAGGTCATCTGGAGCATGGATGGACTCGGAGTTCGGCGATGGCTTGACGGACGGCTTGCGCAGGTGCTCGAGGGAGACGCCGGATGGGATGGCTTGTCGCGATGAGGCGATCTTGGCAAGCGTGTCGGCTGCTTCGCTCTCGCGACGCTGAACATGGAGGAACCGCGCCCTCGGCGATCTCGACAGCTTCTGCACGAGGAAGCGGTAGCTTGCCATGTTTGAGTCGCTGGTGTCGCGACTCGCCGGAGCACCGCCGCACCACCAGTCCGAGTCGCCAGAGTACGCAATGCGCCGGATGCCGAAGTTCCTTGGCAAGTCAAGGCCGCACAAGGTCTTCGTATTTCCAGCGACATTGTTGGAGGCGGCGGCGGATCCGTAGCATCGAAAGCGTAGCCGGTCGCCCTTAGGAGATGACAAGACGATGCCGCCCCTGCCGAAGTCGCATCTTGGACCCATTGAAGTGCATGCGCCACATGCGCCGAGTCGGGGTGGTGGAGTACTGGTCTCGTCCGCCGACGAGGAAGTCGGCCAGGGCCCGAGACTTGATCGTGGTGCGGGCTTGTAGAGGATGGTGGGTCGGCTAGCTGATTGCCCCTTGGCAACCCGCCGAGGCATTCCGCACCCGATGATTTCTCCGATAGGCGCTATGTCGACAACACTTGACCACGCATATTGGAAATACCGCTCACTTCTGGCGGTGAAGTACACGCCAACACATCTTTCCGTAGTGCAAGTAGTTCTGCTGGAGATGGAGAGCACCTCGCTCGTAGTAGATCGGGCAATCGGACGGCTTGATCTTGCTTCTTCGTCGCCGACCACCACCAGACTGCCGACCGCTCATGCAGGTCAAGGGCTATGTAGAGCAAAGCAATATTTCTTGTTGGTCGGTGCGCCAGGACTGGTGCGGTGGAGAGCATGCGCTGATGTCTTGAAGGCTCGTCGCTGCCTTGCCGCTCCATTCGAACGGGCTCGCTCTTCTTCATCACCGGTATGTGGGTAGCGCCTCTCACCCACCCGGCTTAGAAACCGATCGACCGAGGCCAAGCATCCGTGAACTGACATCGCGTAGCCGAAATAAGGCTTGGCGATGCACTGGCGGCCTTGATCTTTCTTCGGTTCGCCAATGCTGCGCTCCGAGACGAGGAAGCCGAGTAGCTTTGACCGACACCAAGACGCATTTTCTCGGGTTAAGCTGACCTTGTACCGCGGCGCTGCGGAGGTGCGTGATGTTGCTTGGTCTTCACCATGATGTCATCCACGCACACGCGGATATTGCGCTCGAAGGCGCAGCAGGCATTTCGCATGCAACGCTGGAAGGTGGCGCCGGCGCTTCTTCGCCGTAACGACATGGTGATAGCAATACGCCTAAAGGGCGTGATGAAGGACGCCTTCGTATGCCGGCCGGTCTACCTTGATCTGGTGGTAGCCGGAGGTGTCCGTGAAGGACAGGAGCTCACACCCGCGGTCGAAGTCGATGACTTGGTCGATCCGGGGAGAGCGAACGGATCCTTGGGACAGGCCTTGTTGAGGCTGGTGTAGTCGATACACATGTGCCAAGTCTTGTTCTTCTTCAGACGAGGACTGATTGGCAAGCCACTGGTGGAACACTTCCATTATGAAGCCGCCGCCAAAACTTGGTGACCTCTTCACTAATGGTTCTTCTTCTTCCTTCGAAAATCGTCAGAGGGGTTGACGATTGCTTATGCCCTGCGGACGTGAAGTTTGTGCTCGACGATTTCCTGGATACCCGCATGTCTTTGGGGGTCCATGCAAAGATATCCCATTTCACGGAGGAAGTCGACTTAACTCGCCTTCCTATTTGCTGTCAAGGCGGCGCTTATGACAACGCATTTTGCTGCAGCCGGGTCTTCCGGTTGAGCTTTTACTTTCTTGGTCTCCTTGAGGGCTTGAAGGCAGCCTCGTCGGTCGAGTCGTGGGTCGGGATCAACGCAGCGGAGGCCTCCTTCGCCAGTATGACGATCCGGTTGAGCCGGGCGTTGTTTCTCGGCAATGACCAGTGACTCGGCTAACTTGGCGCCGCCTCGGCGACTCTGTGGACTTGCAAAGAATCGCTGGTGATGGTGATGAGGCCCTTTGGGACTCGCATCTTCATCTTCGTGATACACGTAGGGGAACCGCCATCAACTTGGCGAGCGCGGGCCGGCCCAGCAATGCGTGATACGCACTGGACAGGTCCACCACCTCGAACCAGATCGGTTCGCGTCGGAAGTGGCTGCTGTCGCCGAACAGGTCATCGAGCCGAACCCAGCCAATGGGGGAGCAGGAGAGGCTGGGCACGATGTCGTGGAAGATCGTCCGGATCGGCTCCAGGTCCTCGGCCTTGAGGCCGAGCTTGGTCATCGTGTCGCGGTAGAGGATGTTGATGTTGCTGCCGCCATCGATGAGGACTCAGGAAAACTTGCATGTGCGCCGCGCGATGATGGTTGGGTTGAGGACAAGAGCGTGTCCACCCGGACTCGGCATGACTGCCGGGTGATCCTCCCGGGCCCAGGTGATCAGGTGATCTGACCAATGCATGAACTCCGGCTTGGCCGGGACGACGGTGTTCACCTCCTACCAAAGGAGACGCTCGCTGCGCTTGTCGTCGCCGAGGCTGGTGAAGACGATGTAGGCCGCGTTCTGGTCCGGGTAGGCATCGTCTCGCATCGCGCTACCAACTGGAGGCGGTGGTGGAGGTGGAGGCGCTGCCCGCCGCCGAGCCGAGAGCCGAGGAGGCGGACGCCGCCTCATAATGCGCTTTGGTGATGGCGCATCGCCAAGTGTGCATGGAGGTCTTGCGCCGTGGTGCTTTGTAGGGCGCCGAGCATCCGTCAAGATCATGGCGAAGCCGCTATGCCATCTTGCCGGCCACCGGCCGCCAAGGTCCGCCAAGGGTTCGGTGGCCGCTGATAAGCCGGGTTGTCGGGACATCGCGCAGCTGGTCGGCCTTGGCGCTTGTTGTTCTAGCGATGCGTCGCAGCAGTAGCTTCGCCGCCGCTTTGAGGGGGAACCGCTTCACCTTGCCGGCTTCATCCAGCGCCACCGGATCTTCATGGCGGAGTCGGTGTTGGCGATTGTCTGTCCGCCGTCACCATGAGCGCGCCATGGTGGTCGCCGAGCGTAAGAGCTTGTGCTTGAGGAGGGTGTCGCCTCGCACCACCGACGGGCATCGATCGCCGACTTCATGGATGCCCTCGCAGCTGTTCCGGAGCTTGGTCCAAGATGCAGGTACTCCCGATCGTCTCCGTAGGCCCTTGCACGCATTACGGCAGTTGGCTAGGGCGCCAGGCCGCTTGTAGGTCCCCGTGAAGTTGCGAACGGGCTTCCTCAAGTCCACCCACGCGTTGATGCTGCCCATCGGCAGGTTGTTCAACCACGCGCGGTCGAACCTTGAGCATGAGCGGTGCGAAGGTGACGGCGAGACGCATTGACATTGGCACCGTGATGCCAATGGCCGTGTGTAGTCGGTGAGCCGTCTTCTAGCTTCACTATCCTGCTGTACATGGGGGTGTCGCGCGTGAGCATGAACCCTTTGGGGAAGGGCTCCTCCCGGATGCACGGGCCGAAGCATGTCAAGCTCGATAGCGCCTTCTCTCCACCTCCAAGGAGCGAGTGAGCTGATCGAGGCAGTGGTGAGCGTCGGCGTCGTCGATGGCGCTCGGGCCGAGTCGACGTGCGGCCAGGCCACGGGGCGGGTCGGTTGAGCGACGCCGCTATGCTGGCCGGGTCCGCTACTGATCTTCGACGGGCTTGCCGCCCAATCGGGCGGGCGTCGAAGTGCCCGGCCGCGCCGGGTCCGGACTCAACCGAGTGGCGCCACCGAGTGGCGAGGAAGCGGTGTGCAGAAGCTGGCTTCGCCAAGGCGGGCGGAGTCGATCCCGCCGCTTGGCGAAGTTGGTTGAGGCTGTCCCCGCTGGGTGTTGGCGGCATGGAGGAGTTCGCAGATCCGCTCGATGCGCTTTTCAGCCTCGCCTCGTGAGATGGTCCAGGCCGGCCGCGGCTGCCTGGGCAGCGCCCATGTTCTTCGCTGGGGTCTCATAGACGGCTGGGACGGCGCCGAGGGCCCGACCGATCGCGCCTCCCCGGGCACGCACATTGGCGACCCGACTTGTCTCGGCCGCCTATGGCGTGAATCAGAGAGGCGCATTGCGCTCAGCTTGAGCGTGAAAGTGCTATATCGACTAGAGGGGGTGAATAGGCTATTTTATGAATTTTTCACTGAGGAATTTGCCGTGAGGAAATTCCTTAGCTAAGAACTATTTGCAGCAGAATATGTACTGTGAGGTAAACATAACAGATACACACATAGTCAGATGATGAAATGAAGACTAAGAGCGAGTACGGAAGCGAAACACAGATAACAAGATGAAGACAAACAGATCAAGAAATTGAACTGAGAATTTGTGAAAGTCTTCAATCAAAGTCTTCAAGCACGATATGAATAACATGCAACACAAAATGAGGAAATGGATGAGTTGAGGAAATAGAACCAGGCCGCTTGGTGAAGACAATGATTTGGTAACCAGTACCAATCGCTGTCTGGGCTTGTACGCCTGGTTGAGCGGCTGAGTATTTAAACTCGAGGACACACACCCCGACACCCAGCCTCTCGAGCCGCAACTCAGACACCCGGTCCTCACCAGATTCTCCTTGAACTAAGACCACGCAGGCCTCGCCCAATCACTGTGGTAAGTCTTCAGTGACTTCCAAACCTTCACAGACTTGGTCACTCGGCGATCCACAATTCCTCTTGATGCTTCTAGACCTTGACGCCTAACCGCTCGAAGAAGCACAGCCTTCAAAGGTAATGCCGCCGATCCACGCAGGATCAATTTCTTCAGGATGCTCAATCACTTGGGGTTTGTGGGTTTGGTTTTGGGATTTTCCTCACTTGATGATTTTCGCCAAAGTCCTCGGAGGATGGGTTGCCCTCAAATGACAAGTGTCAAGTTCTTCGAGCAGCCAACCAACTAGTGGTTGTAGGGCGTGCTATTTATAGCCTAGGAGCAGTCCGACATGATAAGACATAAATGCCCTTCAATGATATGACCGTTAGGTGGATAAGATATTTTGGTCCACCGGCAGAAAGCACAAAGAACAAATGGAAATTGACTCTCAAAGTCCTCGTGGCTATCATGTTTCACAGTGTAGGCACCAGACTGGCGAATTTTAACTCCTCGCCGTAGAAAGTCCTCAAGGAATGTAAGAACTGCTGCTCTGTTACTTTTGAATTTGACTGAACTGTATGAGATTTCCAATGGCTTCACTCAAGGGATTGGTAGGTGTAGGATTTTGAGTTGAGCATCACATGGAAATTTTTCCTTAGTATTTCTAACCCTCTTTAATAGTACGGTGTTTTATGACTCAAGAAAGAGAAAATGAAACCACGAAACAAAAGTCTTCACGCTCATATTCCTCAATGAATATCAAGTCTTCATGGTCACACCAATTTCTTCACTTTCAAAGTCTTCTAAAGTCTTCGTAATATCAAAGTCTTCGCTTGAAGAACTTCATTTTTAGGGTCGACTTTCTCTCAGAATATCAAACTCCTCATAGACTTATAGACCCGTGTACACTCACAAACGATCGTGTACTTAACCTATAAGTCTTCAATACACCAAAATAACTAAGGGGCACTAGATGCACTTACAGAGCGGCGCTCAGGCGACGCTGAGTGGCGGCAAGCATCTCGACAAGTCCAAGATCTCGCGGTGCCTTCTCGAGCCGGGTTTGGGCCTCAACACGTTGGTGGCGCCGACGCCGGTGCCGATGGGGATGCGGAGGTTTCAGATCGCGCGCGCGAACGGATCGAACGGCTCGGGTCCGCTCTGTCATGCCCTGGCTTCGGCCTTGCTCGCCTTGCTCGACGAGGAGGAGGCGCCATCGCCGTGACGAAGACCTCTACATGGACGCCCATTGCCTTCGCGGAAACGCCACGCCGAGGGAGAGGGGAGTCGGAGTAGCTGAGCACCTTGTTAGGGTACTGCCGCCGCTAATGCATCGGAGATGCGCAGCGCGGCGGGAGGCGGCAAGCGCCGACGATGTCGCCCGCTAATGCGACGGACTCGTTAGTGTAGGAGAAGGGCCCCGCTCAAGATGTTCCCGCCAGCTCGAGCTGCTCCCATGGTGGGCGCCAACTGCTGTGGTGGGCGACGGAAGATGCCAAGGGATGGCTAAAGAGAGGAGGAGGCTCGAGGCGCCGGTGGACCTGTGAGGCGAGGTTGGCATGAGCGGGCGCGGACGGACATACCTGTGTTCGGGCTCTCCTGAGAGATAATACCCTAGTCCCCGCCGAGTGTAGTTGGATGATCGATAGTACAATGTTGCTCCTAGAGCTGTATGGAGGAGGAAGGAAGCTGGCCAAGGCTTGGGCTGCTCCTTCTCTCGGTGTTGCTGCTTGTTGCTAGTCCTATGCTTACTTGCTTTTCTCTCAGATGCTTTTCTCGCTGCCTGCATGATCGTGGGCTACTGGGGTTTTATAGACCAACTTCGGGGTAAAATGGTAATGTTACAAGTCGGTGGGTTTGTATTGTCGGTGTCCGGGAACCCGGGCTGGGTCCCGCCGAGGGCTTGTGGTTCGCCGGTTCCCTAGGTGCGGGCCCTGTGCCTAGGGGACTATGCGCCGCCTTGTCGATCATCGTATGCGGCCGAGTCGAGTCGCAGGCTGCCTCCGCTAGGCTGCCGCTCGCCGGTCGAGCGGTGAGGGCGGGAGCACCGTAGCCACGCCGCCCCGGTCAAGGGTAGGTGAGGGACATCGCTACACGCTCCCGCCGACTGTGAGGCATGGGCAGGCACTATTGCCTCGGCCATCGCTGATTGAAGACTCGCCCCATCGCACGCCCGGATGGGACGGAGCCGACCAAGGCTAGATTGTGTTGCACGCCACGGTGGTGCTAGCTTGTCGAGGAAGCCTTGGTCGCGGCCGGGTTCGGGCTGTCTAGCCGGGTTGGCGAAGTCTGGCCGGTTTATGGGCTCGGCCGGGAATGAGCGGCCCGCCAAGCTGCAGCCGGTATTGAGGGGCGTGCCAGCCTGCTGCTTTTTGAAGAGGATCCGGTTCCGCTGTTCGCCTGGGTCCATCCTCCGATAGGAAGTCTAGCGGCCTCATAAATAGATGGGAGAAGACGGATGATTGAACAACACACAATCGATGAACTCATCTACTACTTGTTATCTTTTCTCGCTAACCTTAGTTTGCTTCTTCCTCGTCCTTCGTTGTTCTTCGTGCCGACAGTAGCGATCCATGAGGCCCTAGAGGCGATAAGGTCGATCTAGAGCAACCCATAGCCTTCACGCGCCCTGATGGGGTCCCTCTCTAGTGTGTGGGATTTTGGGTCTACAAAAGCGTCTGCGGGATTGCTTGTGTTGGGGAACATAGTAATTTCAAAAATTTCCTACGCACACGCAAGATCATGGTGATGCATACCAACGAGGGGAGAGTGTTGTTCACGCACTGTGAGACCGAAGCGAAGCGCTAGCACAACGCGGTTGATGTAGTCGCACGCCTTCACGGCCCGACCGATCAAGTATCAAACCACGGCACCTCCCGAAGTTCTAGCACACGCTCAGCTCGATGACGCCCCTCGAACTCCGATCCAGCCGAGTGTCGAGGGAGAGTTCCACAAGACGACGGTGTGGTGACGATCTTGATGTTCTACTGTCCGCAGGCTTCGCCTAAGCACCGCCACGATACTATTGAGGTGGACTATGGTGGAGGGGGGCACCGACACGCTAAGAGATCCAAGGATCAATTGTTGTGTCTTGGTGCTAGCCCTGCCCCTATTTATATGTTGAGCCCCTGGTCGAAACTTGGAGCAAAAGCCTCCTCAAAGTCGGTTTTGCCCGAAAGGCAAGAGTCCTTCTCGACTCCAAGACCAAACGCCACAATCTTGGCGCCTCTGCCCGACGGCATGGGCTCGGCAGTTCGCCCAGGCCGCACGCCAGGTCTCCGGCGTTGGCTTCCGCCTCCGCAAAACTCCTTTTTGCACCGACCTAAAGCCCTCATGGGCTCAACCATATCATCCAATATATGAATCTTTACGCCTCGACCATTTCGAGACTCTCGTCATGTCCCCGATCTCATCCGGACTCAACTCCTTCGTACATCAAAACATGTAAACTCATAATATAACCGCCATCGAAACCTTGTTGCGCATGGACTCTACGGGTTCGAGAACAATGTAGACATGACCGAGACACGCTTCCGTCAATAACCAATAGCGGGACCTGATGCCCATATTGGTCTCTACATATTCTACGAAGATCTTTATCGGTCAAACCGCATAACAACATACGTTGTTCCTTTGTCATCGGTATGTTACTTGCCCGAGATTCGATCGCCGGTATCCAATACCTAGTTCAATCTCGCTACCGCAAGTCTCTTTACTCGCTCCGTAATACATCATCTCGCAACTAACTCATTAGTTGTAATGCTTGCAAGGCTTAAGTGATGTGCATTACCGAGAGGGCCCGAGATACCACTCCGACATTTGGAGTGACAAATCCTAATCTCAAATACGCCAACCCAACAAGTACCTTTGGAGACACCTGAGAGCACCTTTATAATCACCCAGCTACGCCAGACGCTTGGTAGCACACAAAGTGTTCCTCCGTAAACGGAGTTGCATAATCTCATAGTCATAGGAACATGTATAAGTCATGAAGAAAGCAATAGCAACATACTAAACGATCGGTTGCTAAGCTAACGGAATGGGTCATGTCAATCGATCATTCAACTAATGATGTGATCCCGTTAATCAAATAACAACTCTTTGTCCATGGTTAGGAAACATAACCATCTTTGATTAACAAGCTAGTCAAGTAGAGGCATACTAGTGACACTGCTTGTCTATATATTCACACATGTATTATGTTTCCGTTAATACAATTCTAGCATGAATAATAAACATTTATCATGATATAAGGAAATAAATAATAACTTTATTATTGCCTCTAGGCATATTTCCTTCACCTCCCACTTACACTAGAGTCAATAATCTAGATCACATCACCATGTGATTAACATCGATAGTTCACATCATCATGTGATTAACACCTATAGTTCACATCGCCATGTGACCAACACCCAAAGGGTTTACTAGATTCAGTAATCTAGTTCACATCGCTATGTGATTAACACCCAAAGAGTACTAAGGTGTGATCATGTTTTGCTTGTGAGAGAGTCTTAGTCAACGGGTCTTTCACATTTAGATCCGTTATGTATTTTGCAATTTTTCTATGTCTACAATGCTCGCATCAAGCTACTCTAGCTAATTGCTCCCACTTTCAATATGTATCTAGATCGAGACTTAGAGTCATCCAGATCGGTGTCAAAACTTGCATCGACGTAACCCTTTACGTACTTAACCTTTGTCACCTCCATAATCGAGAAACATATCCTTATTCCACTAAGGATAATTTTGACCGCTGTCCAAAGATCTACTCCTAGATCACTATTGTACCCCTTGCCAAACTCGTAGTGGTATACAATAGGTCCGTACACAAAGATGGCATACTTTATAGAACCTATGGCCAAGGCATAGGAATGACTTTCATTCTCTTTCTATCTTCTCGCCGTGGTCGGGTTTTGAGTCTTACTCAATTTCACACCTTGTAACACGTGCAAGAACTCTTCTTTGACTGCTCCATTTTGAACTACTTCAAAATCTTGTCAAGGTATGTACTCATTGAAAAACTTATCAAGCCGCCTTGAACTATCTCTATAGATCTTGATGCTCAATATGTAAGCAACTTCACCGAGGTCTTTCTTTGAAAACTCCTTCAAACACTCCTTTATGCTTTACGTAATAATTCTACATTATTTCGATCGACAATATGTCATTCACATATACTTATCGAAATGTTGTATTGCTCCCACTCACTTTCTTGTAAATACAAAGCTTCACCGCAAGTCTCAGATAAACTATATGCTTTGATCAACTTATCAAAGCGATATTCCAACTCCGAGATGCTTGCACCAGTCCATAAATGGATCGCTGAGCTTGCACACTTTGTTAGCTCCCTTTGATCGATAAAACCTTCTGTTGCATCATATACAACTCTTCCTCCGTAAATCCATTCAGAATGCAGTTTTACATCC
Source organism: Aegilops speltoides (assembly GCA_021437245.1). NCBI lineage: Eukaryota > Viridiplantae > Streptophyta > Magnoliopsida > Poales > Poaceae > Aegilops > Aegilops speltoides. The sequence continues at coordinate 29,415 of JAHHZJ010003795.1, read as the reverse complement.
ATTTGCCAAATTTCATAATCATAAATGCGGCAATTGCTAACATGATTCAACAGACTTAAGCATCGCTACGGGTGAGAAGGTCTCATCGTAGTCAACCCCTTGAACTTGTCGAAAACCTTTTGCAACAAGTCGAGCTTTGTAGATAGTAACACTACTATCAACGTCCGCCTTCCTCTTGAAGATCCATTTATTTTTATGGTTTGCCGATCATCGGCAAATCCATCAAAGTCCATACTTTGTTCTCATACATGGATCATATCTCAGATTTCATGGCCTCAAACCATTTTATGGAATCTGGGCTCATCATCGCTTCTCATAGTTCGTAGGTTTGTCATGGTCAAGTAACACGACTCCGTAACAGGATTACCGCATTCACTGCGCGGATCTCACTGCTTCACCCACGAGGTTCGGTAGTAACTTGATCTCAAGTTACATGATCATCATCATTAGCTTCCTCACTAATTGGTATAGTAGTCACAGAACAGATTTCGTGATGAACTACTTTCCAATAAGGAACAGTACAGCTACCTCATCAAGTTCTACTTTCTCCCACTCACTCTTTTCGAGAGAAACTCCTTCTAGAAAGGATCCATCTTAAGCAATGAATATCTTGCCTTCGGATCTATGATAGAAGGTGTACCCAACAATTTCCTTTGGGTATTCTATGAAGACGATTCTCCGATTTGGGTTCGAGCTATCAGATGAAACTTTTTCACATAAGCATCGCAACTCCAAACTTTAAGAAACGATAACTTGGGTTTCTTGCTAAACCACAGCTCATATAGTGTATTCTCAACGGATTTAGATGGTGCCCTTTTAATGTGAATGCAGCTGTCTCTAATGCATGATCCCAAAACGATATTGGTAATTGGTAAGAAACATCATAGATTGTACTATATCCAATAAAGTACGGTTATGATGTTCGACACACCATTATGATGTGGTGTTCCAGTGGCATGAATTTGTGAAACTATTCCACATTGTTTTAATTGAAGACCAAACTCAGAACTCAAATATTTGTCTCCGCGATCGATCAGAAACCTTATTTTCTTGTCACGATGATTTTTCCACTTCACTCTGAAATTCTTTGAACCTTTCAACTATTTCAGACTTATGTTTCATCAAGTAGATATACCCATATCTGCTCAAATCATCTGTGAAGGTCAGAAAATAATGATACCCGCCGTGAGCCTTAATACTCATTGGTCTGCATACATCAGTATGTATTATTTCCAACAAGTTTGTTGCTCGTTCTATTGTTCCGAAGAATGGAGTTTTAGTCATTTCGCCCAAAGGCACGGTTCGCAAGCATCAAATGATTCATAATCAAGTGATTCCAAAATCCCATCAAGATGGAGTTTCTTCGCTCGCTTACACCAATATGACCTAAACGGCAAGTACACAAATAAGTTGCACTATCATTATTAACTTTGCATCTTTTGGCTTCAATATTATGAAATATGTGTATTACTACGATCGAGATCCAACAAACCATTTTCATTGGTGTGTATGACCATAGAAGGTTTTATTCATGTAAATGTAACAACAATTGTTCTCTAACTTAAATGAATACCAGATTGCAATAAACATGATCAAATCATATCCATTCTCAATGCAAACACCAAATAACATTTATTTAGGTTCAACACTAATCCCGAAAGTATAGGAGTGTGCGATGATGATTATATCAATCTTGAAACTATTTTCAACACACATCGTCACTTCACCCTTAACTAGTTTCTCGCTTATTCTCAACTCCCGCTTCGAAGTTACTACTCTAGCAACCTAACGAGTACCAAATACCGAGGGGTTGCTATAAACACTAGTAAAGTACACATCAATAACATGTATATCAAATATACCTTTGTTCACTTTGCCATCCTTCTTATCCGCCAATCAATTGGGGTAGTTCCGCCCAAAGGACCAGTCTCTTTGCAGAAGCACTTAGTCTCGTGCTTAGGACCAGACTTGGGTTTCTTCACTTGAGCAGCAACTTGCTTGCCGCTCTTCTTGAAGTTCCCTTCTTTCCCTTTGCCCTTTTTCTTGAAACTAGTGGTCTTGTCAATCATCAACACTTGATGCTCTTTTCTGATTTCTACCTTCGCCGATTTCAACATCACGAAGAGCTCGGGAATCGCTTTCCATCATCCCTTGCATACTATAGTTCATCACGAAGTTCTAGTAACTTAGTGGTGGTGACTAGAGAATTCTGTCAATCACTATCTTATCCGAAGATTAACTCCCACTTGATTCAAGCGATTGAAGTACCTGCATAATCTGAGCGCATGCTCACTAGTTGAGCGATTCTCCTCCATCTTTTAGCTATAGAACTTGTTGGAGACTTCATATCTCTCAACTCGGTATTTGCTTGAAATATTAACTTCAATTCCTGAACATCTCATATGGTCCATGATGTTCAAAACATCTTTGAAGTCCCGATTCTAAGCCATAAAGCATGATGCACAAAACTATCAAGTGGTCATCATATTGAGCTAGCCAAACATTCATAACGCCCAGATCCGCTTCCTCGCAATAGGTCTGCTACCTAGCGTGCATCAAGGACATAACTCTTCAGGCAAGAATGAGGATAAACCTCGATCACGGATCCAATCCGCATCATTGCTACTAACATCTTTCAATAAATTTTTCTCTTGGAACATATCAAAATAAACATATGAAAGCAACAACGCAAGCTATTGATCTACAACATAATTTGCAAAATACTACCAGGACTAAGTTCATGATAAATTTAAGTTCAATTAATCATATTACTTAAGAACTCCCACTTAGACAAACATCTCTCTAGTCATCTAAGTGATTACGTGATCCAAATCAACTAAACCATGACCGATCATCACGTGAGATGGAGTAGTTTTCAATGGTGAACATCACTATGTTGATCATATCTACTATATGATTCACGCTCGACCTTTCGGTCTCCGTGTTCCGAGGCCATATCTGCATATGCTAGGCTCGCCAAGTATAACCTGAGTATTCGCATGTGCAAAACTGGCTTGCACCCGCTGTAGATGGACGAGAGCTTATCACACCCGATCATCACGCGGTGTCCGGGCACGATTTAACTTTGGCAACGGTGCATACTCGTGGAGAACACTTCTTGATAATTTTAGTGAGAGATCATCTTAAAATGCTACCGCCAATCAAAGCAAGATAAGATGCATAAAGGATAAACATCACATGCAATCAATATAAGTGATATGATATGGCCATCATCATCTTGTGCTTGTGATCTCCATCTCCAAGCACCATCATGATCACCATCGCCACCGCGCGACACCTTGATCTCCATCGAGCATCGTTGTCGCTTACGCCATCTATTGCTTTCTACGACTATCGCTACCGCTTAGTGATAAAGTAAAGCAATTACAGTATGCTTGCATTTCATACAATAAAGCGACAACCATATGGCTCCAGCCAGCTGTCGATAACTTCGTTACAAAACATGATCATCTCATACAATAAAATATAGCATCACGCCTTGGACATATCACATCACAACATGCCCTGCAAAACAAGTTAGACGCCCTCTACTTTGTTGTTGCAAATTTTACGTGGCTGCTACGGGCTTAAGCAAGAACCAATCTCACCCACGCATCAAAACCACAACGATATTTCTCAAATAGACTCTGCTTTTAACCTTCTCAAGGACCGGGCGAGCCACACTCGGTTCAACTAAAGTGAGAGAGACAGACACCGCCAGCCACCTTTAAGCACGAAAGTGCTCGAACGGTGAAACCAGTCTCGCCGAAGCGCACGCAGAATGTCGGTCCGGCCGCTTCATCTCACAATACCGCTGAACCAAAGTATGACATGCCGGTAGGCAAGATGACTTGTATCGCCCACAACTCACTTGTGTTCCACTCGTGCAAAACATCAAACCATAAAACCTAGGCTCGGATGCCACCGCTGGGGAACGAGTATTTCAAAATTTCCCACGCACACGCAAGATCATGGTGATGCATAGCAACGAGAGGGGAGAGTGTTGTCACGCACTGAGACCGAAGCGAAGCGCGAACAACGCTGGATGTAGTCGACGCCTTCACGGCCCGACCGATCAAGCACCAAACCACGCACCTCCGAGTTCTAGCACACGCTCAGCTCGATGACGCCCCTCGAACTCCGATCCAGCCGAGTGTCGAGGAGAGTTCCACAAGACGACGGCAGGACGATCTTGATGTTCTATCTGCGCAGGCTTCGCCTAAGCACCGCCACGATGTTATCGAGGTGGACTATGGTGGAGGGGGCACCTGACACGGCTAAGAGATCCAAGGGATCAATTGTTGTGTCTTTGGTGCTAGCCCTGCCTCTATTTATATGTTGAGCCCTGGTCGAAACTTGGAGCAAAAGCCTCCTCAAAGTCGGTTTTGCATCGAAAGGCAAGAGTCCTTCTGACTCCAGACCAAACGCCACAATCTTGGCGATGGCCCAGACGCCATAAGCCTCGGCGTTCGCCCAGGCCGACGCCAGGTCTCCGGCGTTTGGCCCTTCGCCTCCGCAAAACTCCTTTTGCATCGACCTAAAGCCTCATGGGTTGACCATATCATCCAATATATGAATCTTTACGCCTCGACCATTTCGAGATTCTCGTCATGTCCCCGATCTCATCCGGACTCAACTCCTTCGTACATCAAAACATGTAAACTCATAATATAACCGCCATCGAAACCTTGTTGCAAGGACTCTACGGTTTGAGAACAATGTAGACATGACCGAGACACGCTTCCGGTCAATAACCAATAGCGGAACCGATGCCCATATTGGCTCCTACATATTCTACGAAGATCTTTATCGGTCAAACCGCATAACAACATACGTTGTTCCTTTGTCATCGGTATGTTACTTGCCCGAGATTCGATCGTCGGTATCCAATACCTAGTTCAATCTCGCTACCGCAAGTCTCTTTACTCGCTCCGTAATACATCATCTCGCAACTAACTCATTAGTTGTAATGCTTGCAAGGCTTAAGTGATGTGCATTACCGAGAGGGCCCAGAGATACCTCTCCGACATTTGGAGTGACAAATTCTAATCTCAAATACGCCAACCCAACAAGTACCTTTGGAGACACCTGTAGAGCACCTTTATAATCACCCGCCATACGCTAGACATTTGGTAGCACACAAAGTGTTCCTCCGTAAACGGAGTTGCATAATCTCATAGTCATAGGAACATGTATAAGTCATGAAGAAAGCAATAGCAACATACTAAACGATCGGTTGCTAAGCTAACGGAATGGGTCATGTCAATCGATCATTCAACTAATGATGTGATCCTGTTAATCAAATAACAACTCTTTGTCCATGGTTAGGAAACATAACCATCTTTGATTAACAAGCTAGTCAAGTAGAGGCATACTAGTGACACTGCTTGTCTATATATTCACACATGTATTATGTTTCCGTTAATACAATTCTAGCATGAATAATAAACATTTATCATGATATAAGGAAATAAATAATAACTTTATTATTGCCTCTAGGGCATATTTCCTTCAGCTTGTGTACTGCGATTCCTGACGGTATTATTCGATGTGAGTTGCAAAGTATCACCCTATTATCAAGGCTTGATACATCTCCAATGTATCTATAATTTTGATTGTTCCATGCTATTATATGATCTGTTTTGGATGTTTAATGGGATTTACTATGCACTTTTATATTATTTTTGGGACTAACCTATTAATCGGAGACCCAGCCCAAATTGTTGTTTTTTGCCTATTTCAGTGTTTCGCAGAAAAGGAATATCAAACGAATCCAAACGGAATGAAACCTTCGGAGAGTTATTTTTGGAACAAACGCAATCCAGAGACTTGGAGGACGCCAAGGAACAACGAGAAGCCACGAGGCAGGGAGGCGCGCCCCACCCTCGTGGCCCCTCATGGCCCCCGACCGACTTCCTTCGCCTATATATATATCCATATACCCTAAAACATCCAGAGCACCACGAACCCTATTTCCACCGCCGCAACCTTCTCGCATCCATGAGATCCCATCTTGGGGCCTTTTCCGTGTTCCGGAGGGGGAATGGATCACGGAGGGTTTCTACATCAACGCCATAGCCTCTCCGATGAACCGTGAGTAGTTTACCATAGACCTTTGGGTCCATAGTTATTAGCTAGATGACTTCTTCTCTCTCTTTGAATCTCAATACGAAGTTCTCCTTGATCTTCTTGGAGATCTACTCGATGTAACTCTTTTTGTGGTGTGTTTGTCGAGATCCGATGAATTGTGGGTTTATGATCGAGATTATCTATGAACAATATTTGAATCTCCTCTTAATTCTTTTTTATGTATGATTGGTTATCTTTGCAAGTCTCTTCAATTATCAGTTTGGTTTGGCTTACTAGATTGATCTTTCTTGCAATGGGAGAAGTGCTTAGTTTTGGGTTCAATCTTATGTGTCCTTTCCTCAAAGGATGTTAGGGGTAGCAAGGCACGATTGTATTGTTGCCATCGAGGATAAAAGATGGGGTTTATATCATATTGCTTGAGTTTATCCTCTACATCATGTCATCTTGCCTAATGTGTTACTCGTTCTTATGACCTTGATACTCTAGATGCATGCCGGATAGCGGTCGATGTCCGAGTAATAGTAGTAGATGCGTAATCGCTTTTGATCTACTTGTCGCTAACGTGATGCCTATATACATGATCATGCCTAGATATTCTCATAACTATGCACTTTTCTATCAATTACCGACAAGAATTTGTTCACCCACCGTAATACTTATGCTATCTTGAGAGAAGCCACTAGTGAAACCTATTGCCCCGGGTCTATTTTCTATCATATAAGTTTTGATCTATTTTATTTTGCAATCTTTACTTTCCAATCTATATCATAAAAATACCAAAAATATTTATCTTATTATTATCTCTCACTTTTGCAAGTGGCCTTGAAGGGATTGACAACCCTTTATCGCGCTGGTTGCGAGGTTCTTATTTGTTTGTGTAGGTACAAGGATTTATGGTAGCCTCCCACTAGATTGCACTACTAGGAAAAGGCTATAGATAGGACCGATTCTAATGGCGCAGCAGGGACAAGCAGCCACTACTATATACTAATGGCGACCGGGTTGCAGCGCGCCATTAGTGTGAAGACACTAATGGCGCACTGCCTCACGGTGCGCCACTACTATTGATTTTTCCCCACTTTTCATATAAAACTAATGGCGATGATGACAAAGTGCGCCATTACTAGTTAGAATTAGTAATGGCGCACGCCAAGACAAGGCGCCATTAGTATATATATTATTTTTAATTTTTAAACCTACTAATGGTGCAACGCATCACAAAGGTGCCATTAGTAGTTTAACTACTAATGGCGACTTCCACAAAGACGCCATTAGTATACATATGTTTTTTACTTTTCTAGAATGTACTAATGGCGCACCACCTCGCAGTGCGCTTATTAGTAATCAGGGTTACTAATGGCGCATTATGTGGTGGTGCGCCATTAGTAACCTGGGACCAACAAGATATTCTGGACAGCCCACCTACGCACTCACTTTCCCCACTTCATTCTCTCCACCTCCTCCTCCAAGCTTGTCTCGGCTGCCTGCTCCTCCTCACCTCATTTCCACCATAGATTCATCAAAATTAAGTGGTGAAATTACCTTTTTTTGATAGGTAAGCAAGGGGAAAGCTATCTTCATGATGTAGATCTACTTTTTTTCTCCCTAGCTTGCTCCAACAACGTGCACATGCACTTTTTGTGGCCTAGCTAGATCTATGTATGTTTGTGGTGTTGCATGTGTTTGTGGTGTTGCATATATGTTTGTGTTTGAAGGTACCGGTATTTGAAATGCGATAGTTGCCAATATTTTTCCTAATGTTTTGATTCATTTCCATTTCAAGTAGAATTTTGGCACTATGCATTCTTTTTAGTCCTATTTTTAGGAAGGTCATGCCAAATTTTTTCTTGGTTCTAAAATATCGCTTTTGTTTCACCCCACAAAGTAATTATGGTCCGCACGATGACCGAAGGCATCATGAATAGGTTTTTGAGCTCCGCCAAGGCCGAGATGCTTCAAAAGAACGAGACGGAAATAAGATGTCCGTGGTCGAAGATGCAAGTCAAGAGCCTTATTGCGACCCGGATTCCGGCAGGTGCGAGACCACCGCTTCTTGTGTGGTTTCATGGATGGCTATCGTGGCAAGGTGATGAAGATGACTATGAAGTCGTCCATGGGGGCCGGGCAAGAAATGAGGAAGGGCAACAAGACAAGTACCACCGCGGCGATGGCGGGCGAGAAGACGAAGAATCTCCAGGACATGATCACGACGGTGATGTTGTACACAGTCATCATGTAGAAGATGTCATAAATGATGATGGGGAAGATCAAGACGAAGGGCATGATCATGAAGATGAAGATGCCGGAGCACACGATGATGGAGGCTGGTGCAGGACCTCATATTCAAGAGCTGCTTCAAGCGCACGGATAACGCAAGAGCTGCCGCCGAGAGAAAGCCAAGCTGATCAACTAGAGATAGACGCGTTACTCCATTGTATGAAGGATGCAGCCCAAGGATACCCGCCAAAGTAACGCCATGGCTCGAGATGAAGGTAAACACAAATGACCGACGATGCTTCGACGAGAACATGTCATTCTGCACTAACGCCTTCCCAAGGGGAACAAGTGCCCAACCAGTTTTGAGGAGGCGAAGAAAATCGTGTCCTCCGGATTTACCGCACGTGAAATACCATGTGTGCATGAACAATTGCATCATTTATCGACAAGCACGCTGAGTCTACCATATGTCCGTAAAGGGCGCCACTCGATACAAGAAGAGGAAGAAAGCTCCTAAAATCGGTGTGGTACTTTCCGATCACTCGCTCAGAAGCGGTATTTTATGGACCCTAAGGTAGCAAAGCTCCTCGCTGGCACGCGGATAGGGAGGAGAAGAAGCGGAAGATGACGAAATGATCCGAGATAAATAAAAAGACAAGATGCTGAGTCACCCTAAGGATGCGCCAGCTGGCAAGCGTTGAACTTCAATACCTGAATTTGGGAAGGATCCAGGAACATCGTGGCCGGGCGCGAGCACCAATGGAGTCAATCCGCTTGGCAGCCGTGAGAAGCACACATAGCACCTGGCCTGTGTTTGTGTGGATGTACAACCTTCCCCGGTTGTGCATGAAGAGGAAGTACATTCACATGAGTATGCTAATTGAAGGGCCAAACAACCAGTGGAACGACATCAATCAGATCGGGGCTGCCAAGGAGGAGCTAGACACGCCAGGAAAATGCCACCAATACGTGGACGCCGCAGAAAGAATATTTCTATGAGAGCCGTGACCGCTCACGACGGTGCACGACTATCTCGGTTACGGATATCTCATGGGGTGTAGTCCACGGATTTTCTAGATGCGTAAGGTGCATGGATGACACAACGACGCCACTAGATAGAGATCCCGGTCTTCGAAACCGTGGTTCATGGGACATCAAGGTGGCTTCGCGACGATGACCCGTGGAGGAAACGCAAGGATCTGTTCGATGGTGAAACCGAACTCCGAAACGCCTGCACGAGGAGCGGCGAGGAAATAGACGAGCTGTTGAAAATTGGAAAGACTGCCCACCGCCGAAAGAAGCAAAACGCGCCAGAGCCGGAAAGAAGCGAAGGCGCCAGAGCCGCTGAAGGTATGGAAAACGAGGTCTGTTTTCTCGGGACCTACCGATCGAAGATCCACCGTGTGCCTCACAGCCTTGATGTCATGCATATCACGAAGAACGTGTGAGAGTCTGCTTGGTACCCCGCTCAACATGCCGAGAGGACCAAAGATGGGCCGAAAGCAAGGGCAGACTTGAAATCAATGGGCATCAGCAGAGCTTCACGCTAATGATGATGATGACGCTGATGATGATGATGAGGCGAAGCAGACACGTAAAGTCGTCAGAAAGGCAAAAAGGCCAAGAAGACCGAAATGACTACCTCCCGCTGCTTCACTCTAAGTCGAGGAGATCGAGCAGTTTTTCACCGCCTCCTAGGAGTAAAACTTCCTTACGTTACGCTGGGAAGATAAGCAGATACCTAGACCCAAATAAGCGTAGTTCAGCGGATGAAGTCTCACGACCGCCACGGTCGATGACACAGATATTTCCAATTGCAACTGTGGATCATGGATGCGCACGTCTGCGGAAATTCTATTTGGCCTATGCAACTTTTTCGACGCCATCTCTCTAAGTCGATTATGGAGGCAACTCGGCTACAGAAGAGATCGTGGTGATACTATGCGAGCTTGAGATGTACTTCCCCCCACATTCTTCGACGCTATGGTGCATCCGCTGGTCCATATCGTGGAGGATATCATCCAACTCGGCCGACGCTCCTTCACAAAGATGATGCCGCTTGAAAGGATGAATGGTGTCATCAAAGGATACGCTCGAACATGTCACATCCAGAGGGAAGTATAGCCAGGGCTTTTCAATCAAGAGTGCATCTCCCATCGCATCTAATTATCTATGCATCGAGAACCCCATTGGTCCGCCTCGCCAACAGCACCTCCAGCAGCTCGCTGGATGGGGTCACCGTGAGGGTCGCCAAAATGCATGTCGATTTCGAGGGTCGACTCACGACTTTGAAAGATCAAACCTAGTCGCTACATTACAACACATAGACGTGGTCGATCCTTGGGTGGTAGAGCACAAAACATTTATTGAGAAGACGACAATGACCGAGGCCAACAGAGGACGGACGGAGATATATTCAAAGAGCACAACTCATGTTTCATGCGTTGGTTCAAGCGTAAGCTTCGCTGCATCTTTTACATGAAGATTCTTCCGCTGAAGAACAACTCATATTCGCTTTGTCATGTGGCGCCGAGCATAACCCGATGACCTATGAGGCGACGATATCAACGGCTACACATTCTACACCAAGGACAAGGACATGAAGAGCGATGGTTATCGTAACTCCGGTAACGATGGAATCCTACACCGGTAAGGACAAGGATAGATACTACGAAGGATCAAGGCGATCTGGGAGCTGAGCTACGCCGAGAGAAGGTGTCGATGTTCCGTGTCGATGGGCCAGAGCGCCCTAAAAGAAGACCGATATTTCACCACCATGGTTATACCCGGTTAACCAAGATCATGGCGCAAACGCCACCGCAAAAATGAGCCATGGGTACTGGCTTCCCAAGTGGACCAATGCTTTTTCATTACCGACCCGCCAAAGCCCAACCGTGTTGTCGGAGGAGAGGCAAAAGGAAGATCATCGAATGGATGGAGTAGCCAATGAGCAAGACTTCGACAAGTATGGCGACCAAGATCGAACATGACGACGACGATGAAGTAGCAGCACACACCACAAGAAGAAGCAGGACCGCCCTACCTGAAGGACGTCTGTTCCATAGAAGAACTCCATTTGCAAAAAAGAAGGGCAAGAAGATTGTGAACAGATAGCTAGCTAAGATCGATTGTATTTAAATCGTAGTCTTCATTTCTCGATTGTATTTCATGGGAACTTTTGATATCATGAATATTTTTAAATTTCATGGGCACTTTTTGAATTCATGAGGACACTTGATCTCGATCCCCTCCATCTCGATCTCGATTCCTCCATCTCGATCTCGATTCTCTCCATCTCGATCTCGATCCCTCCATCTCGATCCCACCTGCAGACCTCCTCGCTAGCTCCAATCCGACACCGACGACCCACCGCAACCTCCCGCGCCCACCGCCGACGAGCACCCTGCCTCTCGACCTCCTCGCCTCCACCACCGCCAACGGCACCCCTGCACCTCCCGGCCACCGCCGGCCGATGATATTTTCAAGTAACAAATTTGAACACATTTTTAAAAAATTATTACTGTTTTTATAAAAATATTACTGTTATGATTTAAACAAGTTTGAACATATTTAAACACAAATAAATATAAAAACAGCATTTAAAATGCATAAAAATATTGGGAGCTCGAATCGAACCCAGACCTCCCGCTGTGTGTGTGTCATGGGCCGACTACCGGGCTAGTGGGTGGGTTCTGTTGTAGATAGGGTTAGGTGGTAGATAGGGCTAGTGGGCTAGATTAGAACAAAATTCTAATGGTGCACCGAGTGATGAATTCATGTACCTAGGGTAGGGCCATAGGCCTGACCTAAACGTCCTCCCAAGTGGCACTCTTAGAAGAGATCATCTTCCAGTGACCAAAGAGGAACCCACTGACCGACCGAAGGACTCACCATGGAAGACTCACTCACCATGAAGACACACTCACCACCGTAAGGTCGAAGGCACTCGCAACGCAACGGCTTGCTATTGAATAGACTTAATGATAGTTAAGACACTTTATGAGGGCGCTACCAAGAACCCCTGTGGCTTAATGTACTTTAACCTCTCCATTATGTGGGCTGGCTGGGGTCCCGCGCATTTACATAAGCTATCCCTCCACGTATAGAGGGGTTCGCACTCTTGTAATACCTACACTCATAATCCACTCGACCACCTCGTGGCCCGAGACGAGGGCTTTTACTTCTTCCGAGAAGGGCTCGAACTCGCATATCGCTTGTGTTCACAACCTCTCCATAGCTAGGACCTTGCCTCTCCTTACTCTACTCCCCACTCTACCGCCGACTTAGAACCACGACATTGGCGCCCACCGTAAATGTGTTTTAGCGATTTGTGGAGGAGTTGCAGATTCCGAGTACTTTCATCATGATGACTCGCTGGAGTTTTGCTGAGGGCGCGAGATCCGCCTCGTGCTTCTCACCTTTGTCGCCGACGACCAAGATGGCTCCGTGGAGGCTCCACTTGACATCGAGGCACTTCGTCTCATGGGCGACGACTTTCGCATGTGTTCGCTGGCGCTTGCATGCAACCGCCGACCTCAGACGGTCGACTTCGCCGGTCGCTTACCTGGGCTTCCCACCAACAAGCAAGCGCCTGGTCGGTCGAGGCTCCAGCTGTGGTGAAGCACGCGGTGGCTTGCCGACAGCCATCGCCTGTGTCGCGCCATTGAGCCCGACGAGTCCTCTACGGCCTGCTCGATCTGGCCGACCGGTTCAGAGAGATCGTGATCCGAAAAGCGATAAGAAGTGATCCAGCGGCAGAGGTCCTCATAGTCGACGGCCTCGCAGTCCTCCCGGCCGCCCCATGGCGGTGGAGCTGCCGGGGTGACCCCTGCATAAGAGCACGAAGAGTACCAGCCCGAGACACTCGACTCTCAGCAGAGAGAAGAGCTTCACGCAGAATATGGATGCCCCGTGATACTCCCATCACCGGAGAAACCCCGAGGCTCGCGCTTTGAAGAAGCACGCCATTAACTCGGCCGAACGCGCCGCTTGAGAATCTTCACGACAGCACTCGACGAGCGCTGCTGCAACGAATCCCCGGCCACTCGACGCCGACTCTTCCCACCGACTCGTATACCGCGACGCCAATTCAGAATTTAGCAACCGAACTCAGATAGCGTAGTCCATCTAGCCGCCCCAGCCGAAGCCGGGAGAGGCTTGCAGCAGACGTAGATTTGCTCCGAGCAGCAGGAGACCGTAACTCAGCCGTGTCGCAGCGGGCGCAACAGATTCACAACGATCCGTCAGCCGCTAATACCGCCCAGCCGCTCACAGCCCCAGATCGCCTCCGCGGGCGAGAAGGGCGCGACAACCGGGCGAGAGCAAGACGGAGACCGATTCGACCGATGACAAAGGCCGAGTGCCCTTTCCTCCGAGGGAAGGGTCGATGCTCTCGGCGGCAAGATGATAGACGACAGTTCAAGACGGGCTAAGAGTTCCAATGACCCTGTGGAACTGTGCTTGACGCTACATCCATTATCGCAAGGCTTGGTCGACCGAACAGAGCCCATCGAGGCGCATCGAGAGAGATGCACCCACCAGCAATGAAAGTGCATGTCTCGTCCGGAGTGTTTTAGCAGGCTATCAGAGCCGCAGAATTCCCCCAATTTCAGATTGGCAACAGGAGTCAAAGAAGTTCATCGGGGAATCCAAGCCCAAACTTGGCTTGAAGATTACCGAGTAGCTGTTCAGATTGGTGGGGAATGATGAGGTGGCCATGAAGCATTTGCCCTCATGTTGGAAGGTTCTGCCAGAGCATGGCTGAATTAGTTACCTCCCAGCAGATATACACTTGGGAAGATTTGTCCCAGTGTTCGCAGACTTTTGAAGGGACTTGTGTTTACCAGCTGGTTTGACAGAGCTGCAAGTTTGTGTGCGTAAGACCAATGAAACTCTCCGAGAGTACATTCAGAGGTGGATTACCTTGCACCATATCGTGGAAAATGTGTCCGACTATCAGCAGTTTTGCGCCTTCAAAGATGGCGCTAAAAAAGAGAATTGAGTTTGAAGTTTGGTCGAACCGGCGACATGACCCCGAGTCGATGATGGAGATTGCTACCAAGTACGCCAACGACGAGGAAGAGGACCGACCAAGCTGCAAATACAAGCCGAGTCACCGGAGAAGGGAAATTCCAATGGAAGGAAGGAAAGTCGAGCCAGCAGCTCTCGGAGAGGCCTTGGCCGTGACTCGTGGGAAGTTCAAGGAAGCCGAAAGGATCCCGAATCCTAAGAAAGTAAAAGATAAAGAAGGCAATGACGTGATGGATATGCCATGCCATATTCACACGAAGAAAGATGAAGAGGGCAACATCATTTACCCAAAGCACACCACTGCCAGTTGTCGACTCTCGATCCAGAAGCCAGGAAAACAGCCTAAGGACAAGGAGAAGGAGCCGCACAAGGCCGAGACAAAGAGGACAAAGGAGGAAGAATATCCGCATGTCAACTCCACTGATGATCTTCATGATGTGGAAAGCAAGAGCCACTAAAAGTCATTAACCGTGAGGTGAACATGGTTGCCCCAAGAAAGCCAAGTTATGTGAAGTGGTCCCAAACACCCATCACATTCGACCAATCCGATCACCCGACTCACATTGCCACCCCCGGGCGGCAAGCGCTGGTGGTCGATCCAATTGTCGAAGGCACTCGACTGACGAAAGTGTTGATGGATGGTGGTAGTGGGCTGAATTTGTTATATGCGGATACATTGAAAGGGATGGGCATTCCGATGTCCCGCCCGAGCACTAGCAATATGAGTTTCCACGGAGTCATACCAGGAAGAAGGCCAACTCACTCGCCAAATAGCCCCGACGTGTTTTTGGTGATTCCAAGCACTTTCGCAAGGAAAAGTCGACCTTTGAGGTTGTGGATTTTCAGAGTGCATACCACGCCATTCGGGAGGCCAGCCTTACGCACGATTCATGGCTCGACCATGCTATGTGTACCTCAAACCAAGATGCCAGCCCAAAGGGAGTGATCACCGCCAACGGCGATCGGAAGAAGGCGAAGAGTGCTTTCGAAGGGCTCAAGATTGCCGACTTCTAAGTGACAGCGGTCGAATTCGATTTAATACAAGCAAAACGCAGATCCGAAAGTGATTTGTTACGATCCAAGAAGCCAGCCACGTAGTTCAGATTTCAGCCGTCTGAGACGGCTACCCATATTCATCCGACCGATCCCAATGCAGCCCCGACCCACATCTCCACAACACTTGACCCAAATAGAAGAAGCGCCATCCAGCTTCCTCCGTGAGAATCGACATTTTCGCATGGAAGCCACCGACATGCCAGTGTTCCTGTGAATCGGCCGAGCATCGCCCGAGTCGACAAGTCAGCGAAACCGTTAAAGAGCATCTTCGCGTCCGCCGCCCGTAAGAGAAAAGCTATTGGTGAAGAAGTGGCTCGACTGCTGGCGTGCAGGATTTATCCGAGAGATATACCACTCCGAGTGGCTCGCTAATGTCATCATGGTTCCCAAGAAGAACAACTCACTCCGCATGTGCATTGACTTTAAACACATCAATCGGGCCTGCCCGAAGGATCATTTTCCTCTCCCCCGCATAGATCAAATTGTTGACTCGACCGCTGGATGTGAGAGATTGTCTTTCTAGATGCATATTCCGTATCATCGATCCGCCTCAGATGGACCCGATGAAATAAAAACAGCTTTCATCACTCCATTCGGTGCTTCGCTATATCATCGCGCCATTCGCCTCAAGAATGCCGGAGCCACATTTATGCGAATGATTCGTAAGTGTCTTCACACAAATCAGTCGGAATGTGGAAGCGATATGGATGATATCGTCGTAAGTCGCAAAAGGTTCCGACCTGCTTGCCGACTCGCCAAACATTTGCCAACCTCAAGGTACGATATCAAGCTCAATCCACAAAGTGCACATTCGAGTTCCCGTGGCAAATTACTCGGTTTTCATTTCCAACGAGGAATCAACGCTAATCCGAGAAGATCGGCACTATTCTCCTAATGAAACGCCTCGGCGAAAGTGCACGACGCCCGAAGCTTACCGGATGCTTGGCCGCATTAAGTCGATTCATCTCCGACCGTGAAAAGGCGCTGCCTCTTTACCGATCGATGAAGAAGGCCGACAAGTTCGAGTGGACCTGGTCGATGCAGCGCTTTGTCGAGCTAAAGCTCGCTTCCACCCACCGGTGCTTGCTGCTCCAATCAGCAAAGAGCCTCTCTGTTTTATATTGCAGCCACCGGACAAGTTGTCAAGATCAGGCTTACTCGAGCGGAAGAGGAAGGAAAGGCCTTCAAAGTTCAGCGCCGGCGTATTATTTGTCCGCAGTCTTGACTCCATCCAAGCAGCGATACCCGCATTATCGTAAGCTTGTGTATGGCATATACATGACCACGAAGAAGGTTGCTCATTATTTCTCCGATCATTCTATCACAAATACGACGCCCTTTATCGAGATCCACACAATGTAGACGCAACCGTCGAGTGGCTTAAATGGGTGATTGAACTTCTTCCCTTGATATCAAATTCGAGGCAAAGAAAGCCATTAAGTCCCAAGTTATAGCAGATTTCCTAGCCGAGTGGATTGAACAACAGCAGCCGACCGAAGTTCACTTTGAGCATTGACCATGTTCTTCGACGGCTCCAAGATGCTGAATGGTTCGTGTCAGTTGTTCTGTTTCCCTGCAGGAGATAAGCTTAGGTATGTGCTCCAGATTCACTTTGATTCCTCCAACAATGAGGCAGAGTACGAGGCCCTCTTATATGGATTACGCATGGCCATCTCACTCGGGCGTCCGTCACCGATGGTCTATGGCGACTCAGATCTAGTGGTCAATCAAGTGATGAAGGAGGGACGTGAGAAGCCCAAATATGACTGGATATCGCAATGCAGTGAGGAAGCTGAAAAGAAGTTCGAGGGGTTGAACTCCATCACATCCCCGACCGAAAAATCAAGCAGCAGATGATCCGCGAAGATAGGCTCTAAAAGAGAAGCCATTCGAGTGGTGTGTTTTTGGAGCATATACGCACTGGCCGCTAAAGAAGATCCTTCACGTAGGAAGCTCCACAGCCCAAGAGTGCCACTGCACCCGATCGAGGTTGAGGTCCCGCGGTGGTCGACTTGGTCATGGAAGTTTTAGTGGTCACTCCCGATTGGACAATTCCATACATCGATATATTCCGAGAAAGGAACTCCCAGAGGATGAGGAAGAGGCTCTGCAGATCGTCTGTCGATCCAAAGCCTTTACCGCTATCAAAGGGCAGTTAGAGAGAGAGACGACGGAGTCGGACAAAATGCATAACGCCGTAAGAAGGTCGAGTCATACTCACGACATCCACTGGGACCTGTGGTCACCATGCGCCCTTCCTGACCATTGTAGCCAAAGCATACCGAGCCGGATTTTACCGGGCAAGGGCAAATGAGATGGCGAAAGAAATAGTGGACAAGTGCGAAGGATGCCGCTTCTACTCCAATATGTCACACAAGCCCGTGGTCAGCCCTCAAGACCATTCCACCTGCCCGCCTTTCGCAGATGGGGTTGATATGGTCGGTCCCTTGCTAACAGGTCGGAGCGGTTTCACGATGTACGTGTAGCAATGACAAGTTCACCAAGTGGATTGAAGCCAAACCAATCAAAAGTCTTGACGCCGCATCGCTGTTTCCTTCATCGAGAGTCGACGCTCGATATGGAGTCCCGCACAGATTATCACGGATAATGGGTCAATTTTGACTCGAAGAATTCAAGGATTTCGCAACACCCAAGGCACACGAAGTCGACCACGCTTCAACCGCCATCCACAATGAATGGACAGCAGTAACGGGCCAACGGATTAATCCTCAAGGGTCCTAAACCCCGATCGATGCGAGATCTCAAGCATGCGGCCGAGCTTGGGTTGACGAACTCCTTCGCTTTTGGGGTTTATGGACCACGCTTAATCGGTCGACCGAAGAACTCCTTCTTCCCGGTCTATGGAGCGTATAGTCCCACCGAAAGTGATCTCCTTCACAATGCTCCCGAATTGAACTTTACAATGAAGCGTGTTGAGCAAGCGCCAAGATGCAAATGACCTCCTAGAAGAGGAAAGGGAGATGGCTCGATCCGCCGACCATCTACCAAAGAAGACTTGCGCCGCCTTTATGCCGTAAATGTGAGAGGTCGAGCCTTCCAGAAGGGATCTCGTCCTTCGAGTGGATCAGCAGAAACAACATAAGCTCGCCCCTCCCGGAAGGGCCCTTCATCGTCACAAAGGTCCTCCACAACGGGCATATCGCCTCTACAACGCCGAACACAAAATCGACAAACCCCGAGCTTGAATGCGGATCTGTCCACCTGCTTTTACACTTAAAGTTTTTCACCGAAAGAGTTGTAATAAAATACTTCAGTAGTTCATGGCTTCAAATAATAGTGTCATAATTCCTTCATAATTTTTGTCACTTTTATTTTTGTCCAAGAAAATTTTCCCCAAGCAGGCTTAGTCGCAATCCGCTTTACTTAAGTTTGTTGAATCCCACCGAGTGGTAAGCCGACTTCCACTGGAGGCTTAGCTGCTAACCGCCGCTTAAGTTATAAAATCCCACCGAGTGGTAAGCCGACTTCCACCGGAGGCTTAGCTGCAGTCCAAGACTACCTAAGATATAAGAAATCCCACCGAGTGAAGAGCAAACCTCTCACTGGGGCTTAGCTGCAGCCTGCTCGCCTAAGGTATAAGAAATCCCACCGAGTGGCAAGCCGCACTTCCACTGGGCTTAGCTGCAGCCCAATGCTCGCTTAAGTTATTAAAAATCCTACCGAGTGGTGCCGACTTCCACTGGAGGCTTAGCTGCAGTCCAAGTACTCGCCATATACAATGTACGCAAGAAGGAGGACGAGGTGCAGGTCGATCATGACCTCTCCTCCGAGCTACACCATAAGTAACGTAGGTGTTCAAGGAGGACGAGGTGCAGTGTCGATCGCGACCCTCTCCTCCGAGCTACACCATAAGTATGATGTGCGTCGCAAGGAAGACGAGGTGCAGGTCGACCACACCTCTCCTCCGAAGCCGCCACAAATACAACGGAAATCCCGCCGAGTGAAGAGCAAACCTCTCACTGGGGCTTAGCTGCAGCCTGCTCGCCTAAGGTATAAGAAATCCCACCGAGTGAAGAGCAAACCTCTCACTGGGGCTTAGCCAGCCTCCTGCTCGCCTAAGGTGTAAGAAATCCTACCAAGTGAAGAGCAAACCTCTCACTGGGGCTTAGCTGCAGCCCAAACGCCTAAGATATAAGAATCCCACCGAGTGAAGAGCAAACCTCTCACTCAGGGCTTAGCTGCAGCCCGCCCGCCTAAGATATAAGAATTCCACCGAGTGAAGAGAAACCTCTCACTGGGGCTTAGCTGCAGCCTGCTCTCGCTAAGGTATAAGAAATCCTACCGAGTGAAGAGCAAGCTCTCACTGGAGGCTTAGCCGCAGCATGTTGCTTGCCAAGGAATAAGTCAACTCAAGTAGCAAGGGCATCTTGTCGTTAACCCCGCAAAGGGCAATTCAAGCCAAGAGCAATCATATCCAAACATCCAATCCAAATTTAGGTCGATACCTAAAGAACCGAGAGTGCTCATGCACTAAGCCCTGTTAAGGTTTTATCGGTTACAATTTCACTTTGGTGTTGGCCACTGGAGAGCCGCCAACTTATCTTCTCGCGCATCCTTGCAATGGACTCGCCAGCACATGGCGACATCTGCGCCACACCGAGTCAAGACTTCTTCCACTCCCTTCGCACTCGGTCGTCGGACGGGCGCTCAATGAGCCATCAACGACTCGAGGTCATTTTGGAGTGTCGCCCGGCCGAAAGGCCGAGTCGATGCGGACGAGCAACCTTCAACCTTGCGAGGTAATCCACGACAGCGCAACATCGACTCCAATGGAAGACGCTCATGGCAACTTCATCATTCACCGAGAATTGACAGGTCAAGGTTCGCTCCAACTGGTCGGTTTCTTCGCAAAGTTGCACGTAACTCGCAAAGACAAAACCCCTAATCAAGAAAATAGTCGAATGGGAACACGATGCTTGGAAGAGTTGGTCGAGTGAAAAGTCTACCTTCGAGCATAAGGAACAATTTTTAGCAAGACCACCCAGAAGCCTTCCAGTCATTCTTCTTCCCGTCAACTGGTTGATCTTCTCAACAGAGTGGTCTTGTCGCCTTTCAACGATCAACATCCTTGGTGGCAATGGCCGAGCAGCCTTCAGATTGGTGTTGTCCTGCTCGAGCTTGGATCGAGGCTAGTTTTTCGCCGGCAAGCTTGATCTTCTCGCATAGCTCAAGCTCCTTCGCCCTTCCTGGCCTCCTTCACCTTGCCTCAGAATCACAAAGAAAGTCAGTTTGAAGCAAATGAGGGAGAAAAGAGTCGTCAAGTCTCACCAAACATACCTTTGGTCTCCTCCTTGCCTTCGCGATTCTCCTCGCACTAGCTTCAAGTCCAACTCGAGCTGAATATGCTTCGCCCACCAGTTCATTATAGCGCCGTCAGAAGATCACAGGATTTCTACGAAGAATCAATCGACAAAATGTCAAAGATGATTCACCGAGTGAATAGAGAAAAATGATATGCTTTAAGACTACAAATAATGCAAGCATTTGACCGTAGTCTGGATTACACCCAGCTGGTGCACTCGGCGTCCCCCACCGGGTCTTATTCAAGATGAAATGACCACCTAACCAAAAAAAAAGCTCACCACTGACTGTGTCTTCAGATCAGTAATCAATCGCCAAAGCCGACCACGCCTGGATTACACCAGCTGGTGCACTCAGCGTGCCCCACCGGGTTTCGTAAACCCATTCGTTCATTCGAGTGATGATCAATATTTATTTATAAAGTTTAAGACCGATCGCCAGAATGACCTTAGCCTTGGGGATTACACCACGGGTGCACTCAGCGTGCCCCGCTAAATACGGAGTTTTTACCAACACACCCACCGGGTGATCGCATGAATTCCGTAAAGAAAAGTTTTGATAGCATATCCTAACGTAATGTGCGGTGGTCGATCGACCAACATTGCTTTGAAGGGCGGAGCTAGCGTCAGAAGCTGCTTGGCTCGCATCCCGAATGATCTTCACCGCTCCATCATGATCCTCGCTGACGGATCGCCTCCTTAGCAGCACTAGCTTGGTCCTCCGGACGTGGTGCGGGCGAAGAGCGAAGGCTGCCCAGCAATTGACGGCGGGACGAGCATCACAACGGCACCGCTGGCGACACGGTATGTCGAGTGCCGCCTCCCTTCCGTCAGCTAGCCCTCGGCGCCATCACATCTTGGGCTGCTTTTGCCAAGAGATGCCTTCCGCCCTCCTATACCTCGCTGGTTCCTCATCCTCATCATCGCCGCCGGAAGGGTGATAATGTCATTGGTTGGAGCTCGTAAAAGAGTCAAAGTCAAACTATGAGTCACCGACTAAAGACAGAATTAAAGATGCGGTATCGGATTTGAGATCGCCGCCCTCCATCTCATGGTCCTCACTTTGCCTCGAGGTTTCGAAGTCGCAGACCAAGTTGCAAAGAATCACCACCAATTCAAGTATCAACCAGAGACAGAATTTGTACAGAGCAAGAAGACTTAAGTGATTGGTTTACCCCGATATGACGGGATGGACACTTTCATTTTTGGCAGAGGTTTGGTGGCTCAACGGAGCTACTCGATCGCTTTCGGCTTTCTCACCAGACCGAGAAGCGGTCCGAGAGTGCTTGGTCGATCAGAGGCGCGCCGCAGCTCCCTTACCGCTCACCAAGGGTCGCACAAGTTTTGACCGCTTTTCCGAGCGCTGTGGTGCAACCTCCTTCTTCTCCTCCTCTTCATCCTCGCCATCATCATCGCTGCCGCCATCCTCAAGAGCAGCCAATCCCACTCTTCCTCGCTTTCACCTCACTGGCTTCCCTCCTCGCCGGAGTCCGAGCGCCATTGGGCATTGAGTATAGCTCGTAAGGGCCTCGAAACATCAAAGCAGAGTTCAATCGACCAAGTCACGTAAACACATTCGATGTGATATACAATGGAAAGCAGAGCAAATGTACCTTGTCCGAATGCTATTGTGGTCAAGTGGAGAAATCCTCCGGATCCGCGAGGGTTGTCCTGTTCCCGTGATCGCGCCATCCATCTTTCCACTATGGCGCTGCCGACCGCCTCCGGTTGACGCGAGTCTCGCCTCGGTGCAGCAAAGACAGCCACATGCAAGGGTTCGAACCAAAGAGGCTGGATTCGCCCCAAGAAAAACCTCCAAGAGATCCATGCCGCCACACCGTCCCAACCAGCAGTACCACGCGATCCATCAACATCTTCACATCAGCCTTCCTCCGAACCACCTTCGTGGAGGAGGGTCTGTTCACCGACTCATGGTGAATGGAGGAAGACCACTGATCGATCCAAATGCCGACTCATTCTCGCAAGAGAACCAGGTCGATCGCCAACCTCGATCGACTCGGGAAAAGACATAGCCGAAGGTGCTCTTATTCCTCAATTGATTCCTAGGCCCCGCACATCTGAACTACTTGGGTCTTCTCGTCACCAGATTTGCCTTCTTCACACCGAGAGCGATATGTGAAGATATACTTGAACAAACCCCAAGCAAGGGTCGACAGCCCGTGAAGTTTTCACATAGACACAAATGCAGCGAGATACGCTGATGGAGTTTGAATAAAATGGTGGAGCTGGGCCCCAAAGAAATTCAGAAAGCCACTTAAAGAAAACACTCGCGGCAGCGAAAACCTCGATCAACATGAGTGGCCAGGAGCACACACTCACCCTCTTCCTACCGAGGTTGCCACTCTTGGCTGTGAAGCTCAGGGCGCCGTGGGGATCAGCCCGCTGTCATTATATCGAGGAGATCCTTTCCTCGATGGTCGATCGATCCAATCTCCTCGACCCAGCCCTTCGCAAGCGGGATTCGACGAAGAACCGCCGGCCGGTGGATCTCCCTTCGCCTTTGCCGCCGATGCCTTTCTCCGCCGACGCTTTCTTTGCGCTGGCCCAAGACTGCCGCTTTCTTGCCTGGATACGCCATGGAGGCGCAAGGGAGGAAGTAGCAGGAGCGGCAGCAGTTGCAGAGGGCGTAGACGAAGAGAGCAGAGGAGGAAGAACGGGTATCGTGCGTAAACCTCACGAAGTTGCATTTATAACATCCTTCCGAGTGGATGACATGGGACCCGAGCAATCCAATCATATCCCTAAACAGCTGCACCGCACGACACGGGCGTAAAAGCGCGCGAGATCGAGGCATCCCTGCTATGTCCCATCCGAGCAGCCATTGTCTCGCTCTGGCCAAGGCTTCCCCTCAAATTTCAGATTCGCAGAATCCGCAAGCGACGATCGACTTGCCAAGTATGAAGTTTCGCGATCCGCTGCTCGGGAACAAATAAGTATAAAAGATCACTCGACTAGAGAATAAGAATGGATCGAGTCGATCAAGAAAAGTTGCTTGTTATCAACAGAGAAGATCTCGATCCAAGACAACACATAGCCAAGATACAAAAGACAATCGGAAACAACGCCAACTCCTCCTTCACTCAAGCCTCAATCCATTCGGGGCTAATGATGGATTCATGTACCTAGGGTAGGGTCATAGGCCCGACCTAAACGCCCTACCCAGAGGCACTCTAGAAGAGATCATCTTCCAATGACCAAAGAGGAACCCACTGACCGACCGAAGGACTCGACCATGGAAGACTCACTCGACCATGAAGACACACTCACCACCGAAGGTCGAAGGCACTCGCAACGCAACGGCTTGCTATTGAATAGACTTAATGATAGTTAAGACACTTTATGAGGGCGCTACAAGAACCCCCGGCTTAATGTACTTTAACCTCTCCATTATGTGGGCTGGTCAGTCCCTCAAGCATTTATATAAGCTACCCTCCACGTATAGAGGGGTTCGCACTCTGTAATACCTACACTCATAATCCACTGACCGCCTCAGGCTCCGAGACGAGGGCTTTTACTTCTTCCGAGAAGGGCCTGAACTCGACATCGCTTGTGTTCACAACCTCTCCATAGCTAGGACCTGCCTCCTTACCTACCCCCACTCTACCGCCGACTTAGAACCATTTACACCGAGCTAGGCCGGTGCGCCATTAGAATACTCAGATTTATGATGCACGAGATGGTGGTGCGCCATTAGAAAGTCCCCCCACACTAAATCCCCAATCTCTAATCTCCTCCGCTGTCCCTCAGTTCTGCCGGCTCCCTCGCCTTCCTATCGGTGTCAAACCGCGGATCTCGGTAGGGGGTCCCGAATCGCATGCCTAGGCGGATGGTAACAAGAGACGAGGGACACATTGTTTTTACCTGTGTTCGCCCTCTCGATGGAGGTAAAACCCACGCCCCGCTTGATTAATATTGATGATATGGGTAGTACAAGAGTAGATCTACCACGAGATCAAGGAGGCTAAACCCTAGAAGCTAGCCTATGGTATGATTGTTGAGATGTAATGTTTGTCCTATGGATTCAAGGCCCTCCGGGTTTATATAGACACCGGAGAGGCTAGGGTTACACAGTAGTCGGTTACAATGGTAGGAGATCTACATATCCAGATTGCAAGCTTGCCTTCCACGCCAAGGAAAGTACCGCCTGGACACGAGCCGAGTCTTCAATCTTCTATCTTCGTAGTCCGCGAGTCCGCGGATATTGATAGTCCGCTGTCCGACACCCCTAGTCCAGACTCCTCAAGAGTCTCCCTAACCAGGCTTCAATGACGATAAGTCCAGCGTGTTGTAGTCTTCGGCGCTGCAAGGCGGTTCTCCTTTAAATCCCATGTACCGCTAAATAGTGTCCGGCTTCACCTTGAATATCAGGTTTCGGCTTCTACGCCAAATTATGGCCCTCTTCCACGCTCGCATCGAATGCGAAAAGCCGTGGTGTCTTTTACATTTCACCCCTAATTGTGCGGGTCGTCCGCTATAAAAAGGGCAGGATCC
Source organism: Aegilops speltoides (assembly GCA_021437245.1). Lineage (NCBI taxonomy): Eukaryota > Viridiplantae > Streptophyta > Magnoliopsida > Poales > Poaceae > Aegilops > Aegilops speltoides. Next base: position 4,189 of record JAHHZJ010003795.1, on the reverse strand, counting down.
AGATCCAAACCGCACCGCCTTCCTCCCGCCAGATACTCCATCGAAGCGCCTCGACCCCAAATCCATTCCACCATGGATCGTCAACGCTGCTCTTCCTCACGCGCCCCTAGCCCATCGCCAAGGGATTAGAGGAGGTGCTCTATTTCGCACAATGAGCTAGTAAAGCTCCAAACGGAGGGATTTCTTCCTCCGCCTTTCATGGTTCCAAATCCGAGCCGGACCGTTACTTATCGAGGTGGGAGGCATGGAGGACACCCCAAGCCCCAACAAGGGGAGCGGTGTGTTTGGCCCCCATCTCGATAAGGGGCCTCGGATTTCCAATACATCCGCTCCTCCGCTGGCCTCAAGTTCTACTTGACTCCAGCTCCACCACTCACGCCTCAGGCTGCATATCATGGCTACGAGCTTTTGCAGCTATTCCCGGCATCGAGCCCCATTTCGCATTGTGGAAGAGGTTGTTCGCCGCACTGCTCTCACCAGGGTCCATATATCAAGTGGGCGGCGCCAAATATGGCGATCGCCGACCGATACCTATCCGCACCCTAAGAGGGCGTCCAAGACGCCCTCTGAGTGGTTTTATATGGTAGACGCCCATTGCCCGACCCAGTCCGGATTGGCCTCCGGAGTTTGATGCTGCCCTTGAAGAAACGCCGCCTGGCGCCCGAGCCCCTGCTTGAGGAAGACAAGAGCGCCCATTACTTGATGGGCCGGATAAGATTAATGGCTCATTCCGCTTGACCATGATTGAGTCATGGCGACGTATCAAGCGGGGTGTAGCTGCTGCAATACGAGGCCACCCCATGTGGGATTTCAATGGGAGGACGACGCCATTCCGCACGGCCAGAAGGGACGGGTTCACCGAGGATCCGTGAAGATTCCGTCCGTCTGCATAAGGGGAGAAGGAGGACTTCCTTCGTCCAACCTTTTGGATGGGTTTTCTATGGTCAATCCTAGAGGATGGGTGTTTAACACCTCAAGGGTTCTACCCGTGCTCTCAAGTTTAAGCTTTACATTACGCCTTCGGCGCAGATCTACGCCGGACCGTGGAGGACATGGTGAGTCCCGCTCCACAACCCGAGGATCCGAAGGATCTCGGTCCGCCTCCAAGAGGATCCGACATCGAGGTGGAGCTGATCGACGGGTGTATCATCAGCAAGCATTGATAATGCTTTGTCGCCATTACGCGGACTACCCCGGCTAAGTTCGCATCCCAGTGACCACCACCAAGGTCCGACACCGCTATCCTATCCTTGCTTGTTTCTCGACCTTCGCGAACGATGGTATTTTGCAGAAGCGCCATTACGGCAGAAGTCGAGACTCAGGGCACCGACCTACAGAGGTCATCCGAACTAGCAGAGGAAAAGGAGCGCCGCAAGGCGTAAACGCCGCCGCAGAGGTATAGCTCGTTTGATCTTTTGAGCAACGCCCGAGGAAACTTCTAAGTGCTCATGATCTTTATAGAGAAAAGCGCCGCGGATCGCGAGCGCAGGAATTGCCGACCCAACCAACACCAGCCAGGCTCCAACGCCCGGACTGGAGGGGGAGGCAAGCGCAAGACGCAAGCCGGATCCTGCTCCAATGGAGGAGACCGATAGACTGTCCGCCACCAAGTCAGAGGTGGAGAGCGCTATGAATCATAGACGCCGCCGGACAGTTTTTCAAGAAGTGTGCTTTTCCCCTGAGGCATTGGATGCCTTTAACGCAGGGGACGCGAGATCTCCGGCTGCTCAAAATGGTTTCACCAGAGCTACGGAGCAAAGATGTGAAAGACATACGGTAAGGGAATTTTAATGGTTGTATACACCAAGAGTCTCCCGAGACTTAAATTAGTTATGTTAACTCGATTTAAGGATCATTTGAAATTTCAGGCTCTTAACGAGAAGAATGCCCAAATGTCTCGAGCTGCAAGATTGCAAGGTCCAACTTGAGGCTGCACTTGTCGCCGCAGAGGAGACGGAAAGACCCCCGGTAACACATTTGTATAAATTAATATAAGCATTGTGCGCATGCGCTGTGAGTCTAATAACGACATCGCAGTGCCGCCAACAAGATCCGGACAGTAAGACATCGCGCCAGCTAAAGGTCGGCGAGAATGTGCTGAATAGAGTTCAGCAGAAAGGAACAAGCTCCAAGATGCCAACGCCAAGCTCGGAGAAGAGCCGAAGGCGACAGCCGAGCTGTCCGCCCGGCAAGGAGAATCAACGGCTTGTCATGCATCTATAGTAGTGCTTGAGCGAACTCTCTAAGGAAGAAGAGTTCGGCGAGGAAGCAATTTGACATAATATGTCTTGTAGGTATACTCACGGGCCATCCTACGAGGAGATACCCGATCAATGGGTGATCAACTTCCAACTGTTGCAGCTACTCGAACGAGTTCGGCAGCAATGAGTGGCGCCAGACAAAGCTTTATGGCTATCCTCGCCCCGAGGGCCTCGGGAGCTTGCAGAGAAGCTGCAGGAGGCGGCAGCGCCTGCTTATGGAAGATTTCGCTTGTCAGCCAAGGTGCTGTGGGAGGCTTGGGCCATGGTGAAGACGCTGTACAAGAAGGCGGATCCCAACCATATGGTCAAGTTGGACCGGGGGCCCGACGGGAAGGAGATCCCCGTGAGTTTAGTGTACAGCCAGTAGAACTGGCTGCTAAATTTTCCAACGGATCAGAACTAGACAGCCGTTAGACGGATTGAGGAGGAATACAATCAATAAACTTGACAATGTATGTTATCCTTTAAAATGACATGTGAAATGCCTTCTAGCCGATTGTAGATCGCTTGTCTTGCCGACCTTTTCGCTTCAATTCGGACCCTAGAGTCCGAGTGTGTCCAATACCTTTTTGGTTAAGAAACAACCGTGGTATGCATGGAGACTAGCGAGGGTCATTAGTGCTTTATCGCATAAGTGCCCAACTAGTTATGTTATATTACATGGTTAGTAAGAAACATCTTCCAGGAGAATAGTTCCGCTAAGGGTTCCTTTCGCTGGGAGGCATGCCCTAAAGTGTATGTCCGACTGCCAAGAGAGCAGTAAAACATCCGGGGCAGATGGAAAAATAGGTAAAAAATCATCTTTAAATCACCGATCAATATTCCCTTAAGAACGCTTAGCTTTCTTCACCCGGGCCGAGGTACACATCCGCCGACCCGGCAAGAATAATCGCAGAGGTGCTCCTTTACCGCCTAGCCGAACAATCGGGAACGAGGGGTAAGCACAGAGCCAGCAACCCAGCTTGGCCAAAACTTAAGTCATATCGATGCATATAATGGCGAGTAAAAGGTACATGTGGAAGCTTGACACATGTGTTGGGTATGAAACTCAGATAGTTGAGCTTCAGATAAGAAGCCCCAGAATAACGAAAAGCGGATGGCACATCGTATGTATGCAAAGAATGCGAAAATAGGCCCCGAGGGCTTGTTAATTAAAAAGGCTAAAAGAGAAACAAAAGATAGCCGAAATATAAAAGGTTGGACGGGAAGGGACGAACTTTAGTCCGGGCGCTAGGCATAGAATCGCCGGAGTCGGGCTGCGCTCCATGGGTTCGCTCGAGTGGTTGTCCGACGATTTCAGAGACGGTATGCTCCGCCGGTCAAGATTTGATCAATAATGAAGGGCCTTCCCATCCGGCTTGAGCTTGTCCTTTTCTTGTCCGCAGCGAGAACTAGTTCGCCAACGTTATAAGTCTTGGCCCGTATTTCTCGCTTTGATATCTTCGGCCCGCCGATAGAATGCGGAACGAGCCTTCGCGACGCCATGTTCTTCCTCCAATGTGTCCAGCTGTCCCGCCGATCCAGCTCGGCTTCTTTCCTCATACATGCGCACTCGAGGTGAGTCATGAATAATGTCGCAGGCAAGACCGCCTCAGGCCAGATACCATAAAAATGGTGTGAATCCGTAGTACGGTTAGGCGTCCGCAGCTCCCGTGAGTACGGAGTCGAGCCTCGACCCATTGGTGTCTGATTTAGTGAGTGACCTCACTAGTCCGGGTTTAATGCCGCCATTATTAGACCGCTTGCTCTTTCCACTTGACCGCTGGTTTGAGGGTGATAGACCGACGATAGTCGAGCTTAATGCCCATATTTTGGCACCATGACTTGACTTCATCGGCTGTGAAGTTCGTGCTGCTTGTCGGTGATGATGCTGGGGACTCAGAACGGTGTACCACCTCCGATATAAAGTCTATCACCGGTCCGGACTC
>JAHHZJ010003794.1:0-38323 GCA_021437245.1 Aegilops speltoides | reverse complement strand
CAAAGAATTTCAGAGTGAAGTGGAAAATCATCGCATCAAGAAAATAAAATTTCTATGATCTGAACATGGAGGAGAATATTTAAGTTACGAGTTTGGTCTGCATTTGAACAACATGGGATAGTTTCACAATTAACGCCACCTAGAACACCACATGAAATGGTGTGTCCGAACATCGTGAATCAGATTTTATTAGATATGGTGCGATCTATGATGTCTCTTACCGATTTATCGCTATCGCTTTGGGGTTATGCTTTAGAGACGCAGCATTCACTTTAAATAGGGCACCATCAAAATCCATTGATACGACGCCTTATGAACTGTGGGTTTGGCAAGAAACCAAAGTTGTCGCTTTCTTAAAGTTTGGGGCTGCGATGCTTATGTGAAAAAGCTTCAACCCGATAAGCTCGAACCCAAATCGAGAAGTGCGCTTCATAGGATACCCAAAGGAAATCTGTTGGGTACACCTTCTATCACAGATCCGAAGGCAAAATCTTTGTTGTTAAGAATGGATCCTTTCTAGAGAAGGAGATTCTCTCAAAGAATTGAGTGGGAGGAAAGTAGAACTTGATGAGGTAATCGCATTCGCTTCCCTTATTGGAAAGTAGTTCATCGCAGAAAACAGTTCCTATGATTCCTACACCAATTAGTGAGGAAGCTAATGATGATGTTCATGAAGCTTCGATCAAGTTACTACCAAACCTCGTGAGGTCTTCCGAGTATGATCCGCACTGAGTGGTATGGTAATCCTGCTCGAAGTCATGCACTACAAAAAATACACTTCCATGATGATACGGTTTGTCACAAGAGGTCGCGCTTTTTTCATGCATGTACATCCATGACAAATTTATGATGTAATCAAGATAGTCATACCGTGTTGTCGCTGAAGTGTTCCATAACATTATTAAAATTATCATCACGAAGTGTCCACTTCCATGATGATAAATCGCGTCACGTAAGTGCTTTCATCAAGGGTGACCGACACGCGGCATCCACCATAACGGAACACCGTTAAGCTATCGGGTCAGGTTTTGGCTCCCATAACCCGCTAATGCCCCGACCAATGGGGATTTTCCACGGTAAAATCATCATTGGCTGGAGGAAACACGTGTCGGCTCACCGCTGGGATAGATGTCATCCGCTCATTGGACCGGTTGCCTATGATACGGCGACACGTGGCACGGCCCAACAGAGGCCCATTCTCGTGAAAAGGCCGCCCATTTGACTTGGTCAAAGGTGGCGGCTCGCCCACGGAAAACCTCCGAACGGCTCTGTCAAGATATAGGCCATTTACAGCCCGCTAACCCAGGCCCATTACGCCCTATCCAATTAGGCCCAAGAGCATCATCCGGGCCGCCCAATATGATTCAGTCCATTTTAACTTCCGCCCATGTGTGGCCCATGAATTCTTTCGCCCATATGAGGACCTTTGTAACTCTTGGCCCATTAATGGCCTCGTGGTGAAACCGCCCGTAATGAACAGTCTATCACTTTATATTTCTTAACGCCCGTTATTCCATTGGGCCGCTTTAGCCCAAGTTATCTTTCACCCTTCTCAGGCCCATTGATTCTGGGCTCATTTGCAAAGATTCGTTACATACGCCTGCTATCGCTATTTTCTACTTGGGGCCAAATTCAGCCCGTCGTTACATTCGCACGCTTATGACCATTAATATGTTGGGCCGTTATATCAAAAACCCGCTGGGTTGTTTTCATAGAGTTATCAACACGCCTATTAACGGCCCGTTATGGTCCACTTAATAGTACGCACCCATGATTGGCTAAATGATGATACGCCTGTAGAAGGCCCATGGATCCTACGGCCCGTATGAGGCCCATGGATAGTACGGCCCGTAGAAGGCCCATGGATCGCATGCATCAGAAGACCCATGGACCCTACGGCCCGTAGAAGGCCCATGGACCCTAAGGCTCAGATAGAAGGCCGATGGATCCTATGGCCCATATAGAAGGCCAATGGATCCTACGGCCGATGAAGGCCCATGGATCATACGGCCGCAGGAGGCCCATGGTTACAACAGCCCGTGTGTTGCCATGATTATTTTGGCCTAGTTACCAAAAAATAGGCTATTGTGGCCACTAGAAAACACACGTAAAAGAACTGAGTGATGTAGGATCGAAGTATGTCTAGAGGGGGGTGATTAGACTACTTGACAATATAAAATTCTGCCTTTTGACAAAGAACAGTTTTTGGCAGATTCACAATTATGATCAAGTCAAGCATCACCCTACACATGCAATTCTAGAGTATAGGCAGCGGAAAGTAAATTGCACATGTAGTAAAGAGAGGTGGAGAAGAGCAAACGCAATTTTGGAGACGCGGTGATTTTTCTCGTGGTTCCGATAGGTGGTGCTATCGCATTCCACGCTGATGGAGACTTCAACCCACTGAGGGTAACGGCCATGAGAGTCCACGGAGGGCTCCACCCACTAAGGGTCCACGAAGAAGCAACCTTGTCTATTCCATCATGGCTCACGCCCACGGAGGGCTAGCCTTACTCGGGTAGATCTTCACGAAGTAGGCGATCTCCTTGCCCTTACAAACTTCTTGGTTCAACTCCACATCTCGACGGAGGCTCCCAAGCCACACCTAACCAATCTAGGAGGCACCACCTCCAAAAGGTAATAGATGTTGTTGATGATGATGAACTCCTTGCTCTTGTGCTTCAAATGATAATCTCCCCAACACTCAACTCTCCTCACCGATTTGGCTGTGGTGGAAGAAAGGATTGAGTGGAAAGCAACTTGGGAAGGCTAGAGATCAAGCTTCATATGGTGGGAGTGGAGCAACTTGATCTCAACACAAGGGTAGGTAGTTCTCTTCTCGTAAATGTAAGGTAGGAGTGGTAGTTCTTTCGATGGCTCTTCCACTAATGAAGAGGGGTGGAGGGTATTTATAGCCTCCACACAAAATCCAACTGCTATAACATTTGACCAATCTCGTGGGACCGGTTGACAACTCGTGAGACCGATAGTTCAAATAATGTGAACGTTGGGATTTTCGTGGGACAGAAAATACAATCTCTGTTAGTCCGATTCGGCAATGACAAGAGCATGCCAATTTTGGTGGGATCGACTTCATCATCTCGGTGACACCGATTTGATGACGTATGTTACGTAAGCTTGGCAACTCATATTTCGTGAGACCGAAGTTCGTAATGGGAAAATCCGAAGTTTGCTAGGATTTGGCTTATGGCTAAGGTGGTTCATCTCGTGTGACTGAAGTTTGGAATATCGGTGGGACCGAGATTACTTATGAGTGTATATGGCAAAGGAAAGTTGCCGATAGTTTAGGAGATGTATCACTAAGCACTTGAGCAACCAGATCATCATCATAACCTCATCCCCTTTAATAGTATTGGCTTTTCCTATGGACTCAATGTGATCTTGGATCACTAAACCAAAATGGAGTCTTGAGCTTTTGCCAATGCTTGCCTTAGCATTTTGAGGGGTCCACTTCTTCACCCTTGCCATACCCATATCAATCGAACTCTCCAAATAATTCTCAAGTAACTATTAGTTCAATGATATATATGTTGTTATTAATTACCAAAACCACCCGGGATTAGTTGCACTTTCAATCTCCCCTTTTGGTAATTGATGACAACATATAGATCAAAGCTTCGACAAAGGATATAATCAATGAATAATATCGTCGCTTTGAGAAGTATGTGATAAGCAAGAGCTCCCCTAAATTTGTGCATTATTTAAGATTTGCGCTTGAATGCAAATGCACAATCGATTAGGATCATGGGTCACTCTTCCATGTCACATACATCTTGGTGGAGCGCATAAAATGATAAGAATGAACAAAGATGCACCCAATCACCAAGACATGAGTAAATGGTCATACAAGATGGGAATGGCATATGATAAGCATTAAGCACACATTAAAGTATAGTACCACCAAGCACTCATTAAGGTAGAATCAAACGGAGTATCAAACACATCGAATGTCTCGAAAACCAAAAGTATCTCAAAGAAACCGCAAAAGAACGAAAGAGCAAAAGCGACAACAACACTCTCTCTCTCAAGTCCTATGATCTATACAATTTCTCCCTTGGCAACAAGCTACAAAAAGTTCAAAAAGCATAGAGCTAAGCCATTGGGGACTCTCACGGCGGCTCCTGGCCCGGGTTGATGTCGAGGGATATGACAAAGATCGGCGAATACTTCAGCTGATGTCTCAGGCCGGAGGAGTGGTCACCGAGCCGAGATGGAGTAGGAGTAATCACTGAACTGTGGAGGTGTCAAGTCTGTAGTCCCGTGTCGGGCCATCGAATAGCAAATGATCGGGTCCTTTGGGAACCGGAGCAATGTTGATGAGAATCTCGGACTAAGTCATCCCGCATCTCACGATAAGCTCTTCCTTCTCCCGCTTTGCTTCCTCAATGTCCGCCTCGAGCTTGTTGACAATACTTGCACTTCAACCACCTTCACGCCCAGAGCGTGGATCTTGTCCTCAACAATCCTCTCTAAGCTCTCCCGAGACTGCATAATGCTGGCCAGCGTTGTTCAATCCTTTTGAGTAGCTTCAAGAATCTGCTCTCCAAACTCTTTGGTTTAGCTGCCATCGCTGCCGCTTCCTTGTCGCCTTTGGCTTTCTTAGCAGCTTCGATCTTGGTTTGACCTTCAAAAGATGTCGGATCCTCCTCATTCATCACAACAACATTGTCTTCATGCTCGCTGCAACGGTAAATGTTCTCTATCCAACAAGAATGTGCCCGTACAAACTTGGCATTGATAAGCATCTAAATCATGGGCAAATCCACACGACCTTTTCTCGTCACCGCAATCCTCTTAATGGTCTCTACCATCAAGTCCATCACCTTGAAAGGTGCTTTCATCAAGTATGTGCAGCATGTTGATAGAGTATCCTCCGATCATGCGATGATCTCCAGATTTGGGCATCAAGGTATGCCTCAAAATGGTATTAGTGGTAGGTAGGCCTGCCTCGAGATAGTAGATCGAGCCGAGCTTCCAGATTCCCAAATCCTTTGTCGAACCTCTTTGTACATGTTCTTCATGGATTCATGATTCTTCTTGGAATCCCATATACATCAATATCATCTTCTCGCAGAATCGAGCATTCAGAATTTCTGCCCATTCTTCAACAGAAGAAGAAAACCTTGACCTTCACCATCCATACAATCTTTCCATCGGTAGAAGTGAGTTGTGGCATAGAATTGCATAATCATCTCATCGCTCCAACCGGTCAATTTCTCGACCTACAAAATCTGCAACGCCACAAGCAAAGGAAACTTTCATGCACATGTGGAAAGAAATCTCTGGTTTTCGCTGTCAATGTACTTCCAAATAACATATCTTGTGTCTCATGACTATGGGCTTCTTGTCCATCAAGACGGTCTCATAGAAGTCCCGCTGTTCTCTCGTGTGAAACTGGGATCTACAAGAATTCTTCTCCTCATGGCATATGGGTCAGCTTTGTCTCCATAGCCCGAGACCTCTATCTTTCCTTGCCTTCATATCCTCAAATTTGAGGATGAGCATCATTATGTAGTGGCAGTTTTTGACGAAGTTTCAAAGAAACTGGTCCTTCATCGTCTGACTCACCGGTGGCACATCATCCTTGTTCTTTTCAGACGCTGAATGTTTCGACGGTCTTCTTGGCTTGGCAAAGAAGTTTTGCTGGAGCTGCCTTAGCTGGAGCAGATTTCTTGGGCTTTGATGTGGCTCCAGCCTTAATGGCATCACCCATGAGCTTCGCTTCGAGGAGTAGGCTGGGTGCTTCCTCATCCTCATCCTCATCGCTGCATCATCATGCACTAATCTCTTTCTCTTGAGGTTTTTTCACTTTGCTTGCAAATGCTTTCTCCCAAATTCAGCTTCTTAGCAACAGTTGACTACTTGACTTTGCTGGTGCCCTTCTTAGTTTGTCGACCTTGTTGCTCTTTGGCAACAACCTTCCTCTTAGGCTTTGAGGTCACCTCTTCCTCAACGACAAAATCTGAGTCTTCATCATCTCGAATTCCTTTTTTTCTAGCTCGTGGCTGCAGGAGGCAAGCCACTTGGTGTACTCCTCTCACCATCATCGATGAGCTGCTAGGATCAGACTAGTGCCCGCCTCGAATATCTCGCAATGGGTGTCTCTCGACCTGTTCTAACTGCCACCGCATCCGATATGGCTGACAACCTATGAATAGATAAGGTGTAGGCAGAGAAGAAGAGTCATCACAAAATGCGTAAGATTTTGCAAAAAAATGAGTTCAAATTCTAGTATTAGGTTTTCACAGTAAGACATTTCGTCGATCGAAGTTTAGGATTCGTGAATCAAGTGTTTAAACAGAGCTTACACCACTTTCTTTTGACCAAGTGGGTTTCGGTCCCGCCGAAAACACTAGGGTTTCACAGAATTTTCATTTTGGTCACACCGATTTGCACAACTCGTTGGACCGAAGGGTGCAAAGGTAATGGCTATAGGCCAAATCGGTCATACCGAAACTATAAAATCGGTCTCACCGAGATGTGTTCGCGGAAACCTAACCCTAAAACTTTTACTCAATCTAGTTCAAACGAACTAACTGTGTACAGGAGGATTTCAATCGTGGCAAGATTCTAGGCAATCCAAACGCATTGAATCGGAGATGGAGCACGAGGGATCAAACTCACCCTAACTTGGTGGAGTTTTTCACGGCGCAACGGCGCGAGGAGATGTCCGCTGACGGCGACGGAGACTCGCGGGCGAGGGCGACAAAGCGATTTACGGCGACGATCCGGAGACCAAGGCGACGGCAGCAAGGGGTGGGGCTAAACGCTTGAAGAAGGAATCAACGCTGCCCCTCTGAGTATATATACCCTTCATTCGCCGGGGGACCGAAGTTGTAAACTCGTGGCACCGAGATGGATAACTGCTAGGCACTTATGCACTTCGTCACGCCGAAATCACAACTCGGTTTCACCGAGGTGAAAACCTAGATCAGTCTAAATGCTTTCGGTTCGACCGAGTTTGAGTGAGTTGGTCCGACCAAATCAATTAGAAGGTTTTGGAAATTAGCCTTGACGGATCGGTGGCTCCGAAAGTGCTCCTCACCTGAGGGTCCGAAATGACTTGTTCAAAATTTGTGATGTAAGCATGAATAGAATTTGAGACAAGAAAGCATAGATAGCTAGGAGGTACTTAGGCATTCTTGTCCATCCATTTGGTCGAAAAATCAAAACGACCAAAACAACAAATGGATGTCCTTGAATGGATAAAATCATGCATCCAACATGCTCACACAATAAGGTAGCAAATGAAATATGTGTCAAACATGCACAATCAAAACTCTAGCTACTATCACACAATTTGTCGATGACTAGGTCATCTTTATATGAGTATATTGACTTAGGAGCCAAATGAGAACATTTGATCATAGGTCATACTCATCGCTTAAGCACAAGTGGGGTTACCACTTTTACATAAAGCATTGATGTGTTCACATCATTTGAAGATGCTTTAGCTCAATTTTTAGAGCAAAGCTCCCCTAGATGTGAGAACCCCTTTAAAGGGTCAAACTAACCTTGGGTTGTCGAGAAGACTTCATGTAGATGTTGAAGATGTGGATGCTCAATGTTGATGGAGATCATCAAGAGTTGGGAGCAATCCTTTGATTCGGCACTTTCAATACCTACATGGGTTAGTCCCACAAGGAACAAACAAGGATATCCATGGACATAGATTGAAGTTCACAATAGATGATGTCCATGAAAGCAATGATTACCTTGTCCCTTGACTTACCAACAAGAGGGTTTGTGACTCCATGAACTAGTGCACGATGTGGAAGTTGATTGCACAAGTTTTTGCCAAAATGAATGTGAGTGAAGTATGTTGGCGGAGTCACCTCAAGAACTTTCTAGTTCTTCTTCTTCAGATCCACATCATCTTGATGGGAATCCTTGGGGTTGTAGTTGAGCTTGACGAAGTAGAACTTGACGCTTCCTTGGGAACCCACTTGACCATGGCTTGAGGTGCTTCAACAAATGCATCCATCTCCTCTTGAAGCTTGTCCTTGCCTTTTAGCTTGTGGTCTTGTGGTGGAAGGTCATCTTGAGCTTGTTCCACATTGGAAGAAGTAGGATCATACTTCTCCTTTGAGGAACAAACTGTGGAGTAGGATATTGACCTTTCTTCCCATTCAACACCTTCGGCGCTGAACTTTCGCTTCAAAACCAATTCCTTGATTCTTCCTAAGCCTTCCTTGCTTAAGTAACAATTTCTCAAAGTTCTTGCTTCCTAAGGCTCTTGTAGACACCTTTCTATGATACCTTTCAATAAACTATTTTCTTGCTCAAGTGTAACTTGGCTTGAAACATTGTTAGTGAAATCAAGAGAACTACTAGAAGCAACAACATTGGATTTAGCATGGTTATTGTTACTACTAGAGAAAGAATTTTTCTTATGCTTGTCATGCTTAGACTTAATGGGTGGCAAGAAATTAGACAAGAGAAGTCGCTTGGCAAGATATGAAGAACTCTTCTTCAAGATCATCATTGATTGCTTTTAGAAACTCATGTTCTTGCTCTAGAGTGAGCTTCTCGGCGTAGCTTCTCATGAGATCTTAGGAGCTCTCTATGATCTTCTTGAGTTGTTTCATGAGCTAACTTAAGAGTGTTTAGTTCTTTAGTTAGACGCTCAATCTCCTTCATAGCATTGTCATTCGACTTTTCTCGACTATAAAGACTACTAGCATGTTCATCGTTACTAGGTTCATTGGATTTATCATGTAAGAGCTCATCTTCACCAAGCAAGTCATCCTCATCACTATTGAAGTCAATGAATTCAGGGTGTGATACCTTGGGACCTTTAGCCATGAAGTCAGAGGATCGAAAGTATGTCTAGAGGGGGTGATTAGACTACTTGACAATATAAAATTCAGCCTTTAGATAAAGACAAGTTTTTTCCGCAAGTTCACAATGGAGATCAAGTCAAGTATCACCCTACACATGCAATTCTAGAGTATTGGCAGCGGAAAGTAAATTGCACATGTAGTAAAGAGAGGTGGAGAAGAGCAAACGCGATTTGGAGACACGGAGATTTTTCTCGTGGTTCCGATAGGTGGTGCTATCGCCAATCCACGCTGATGGAGACTTCAACCCACCTGAGGGTAACGGCTATGAGAGTCCACGGAGGGCTCCACCCACTAAGGGTCCACGAAGAAGCAACCTTGTCTATGCCATCATGGCATACGCCCACGGAGGACTAGCCTTACTCGGGGTAGATCTTCACGAAGTAGGCGATCTCCTTGCCCTTACAAACTTCTTGGTTCAACTCCACATCTTGACGGAGGCTCCCAAGAGACACCTAACTAATCTAGGAGGCACCACCTCCAAAAGGTAATAGATGGTGTTGGTGATGATGAACTCCTTGCTCTTGTGCTTCAAATGATAATCTCCCCAACACTCAACTCTCCTCACCGATTTGGCTGTGGTGGAAGAAAGGATTGAGTGGAAAGCAACTTGGGAAGGCTAGAAATCAAGTTTCATATGGTGGGAGTGGAGCTACTTGATCTCAACACAAGGGTAGGTAGTTTTCTCGTAAATGTAAGGTAGGAGTGGTAGTTCTTTCTCGATGGCTCTCCCACAAATGAAGAGGGGTGGAGGGTATTTATAGCCTCCACACAAAATCCAACTGCTACACACATTTGACCAATCTCGGCCGACCGAAGTTGACAACTCGGTGAGACCGAAAGTTCAAATCTTAGAACGTTGGGATTTTCGTGGGACCGAAAATACAATCTCGTGAGTCCGATTCTTCCAAAGACTAGGGTTTGCCAATCTTGGGATCGACTTTTATCATCTCGGTGACACCGATATGATGACAAAAGGTTACGTAAGTTTGGCAACACTAGTTTCGTGAGACCGAGTTCGTAATCGGAAAATCCAAATTTCTAGGGTTTGGGTATATGGCTGAGGTGGTTCATCTCGCAGACTGAATTTATGGAATCGGTGGGACCGAGATTACTTATGAGTGTATATTGAATGAAAGATTGCTGATAGTTTGGGAGATAGATCACTAAGCACTTTGAGCAACCAGATCATTATCATAACCTCATCCCTTTAATAGTATTGGCTTTCCTATAGACTCAATGTGATCTTGGATCACTAAACCAAAATGGAGTCTTGAGCTTTTGCCAATGTTTTCCTTAGCATTTTGAGGGGTCCACTTCTTCACCATTGCCATACCCATATCAATCGAACTTTCTCAAATGATTCTCAAGAAGCTATTAGTTCAATGATATATATGTTGTTATTAATTACCAAAACCACCCGGGATTAGTTGCACTTTCAATCTCCCCTTTTGGTAATTGATGACAACATATAGATCAAAGCTTCGACAAATGATATAATCAATGAATAATATCGTCGCTTTGAGAAGTATGTGATAAGCAAGAGCTCCCTAAATTTGTGCATTATTTAAGATTTATGCTTGAATGCAAATGCACATTCGATTAGGATCATGGGTCACTCTTCCATGTCACATACATCTTGGTGGAGCGCACAAAATGATAAGAATGAATAGCATGCACCCAATCACCAAGACATGAGTAAATGATCATACAAGATATGAATAGCATATGATAAGCATTAAGCACACATTAAGGCATAGTATGATCAAGCACTCATCAAAGTAGAGCAAACGAGTATCAAACACACGGAATGTCTCAAAAACTCAAAAGTATCTCAAAGAAACCGCAAATGAACGAAAGAGCAAAAGCGCGCAGCACTCTCTCTCTCAAGTCCTATGATCTATACACTTTTCCCTTTGGCAACAAGTTACCAAAAGTTCGAAAGGTATAGAGCTAAACGCCACTAGGGACTCACCGGGCGGCTCCTCGTCTGGGTTGATGGAGTTGAGATGGCTGCATCCGCAAAGGCTTCACTGATGTCCGAGGAGCCGGAGGAGGGACACCGAGCCGAGCCGGAACCGATGGAGCTGTGGAGGTGCCGAGGTCTGTAGTCCCGTGTCTCACATCGAATAGCAAATGATCGGGTCTTGTGGGAACCGGAGCAGCTGTTCATAATCATCCTCGACTAGGTCATCCTCGCATCTCCTTCATGAGCTCTTCCTTCTCCTTTTGGCTTCTCGATATTCCGCCTCAAGCTTGTTGACGGTGACTTGCACTTCAA
Source organism: Aegilops speltoides (assembly GCA_021437245.1). NCBI lineage: Eukaryota > Viridiplantae > Streptophyta > Magnoliopsida > Poales > Poaceae > Aegilops > Aegilops speltoides. The sequence goes on along the minus strand of JAHHZJ010003794.1, from coordinate 27,181 downwards.
TCACTTTGACATCCAGAGCATGGATCTTATCTTCAACAATCCTCTCAAGACTCTCCCGAGATCGCATAATGTCTGGCAAAGCGTTGTTCAATCCTCCGGTAGCTTCAAGGAGCTGCTTCCAACACTCTTGGTTTAGCTGCCGCCGCTTCCTTCTCAGCTTTAGCTTGTTTGGCAGCTTCACTTTTGCTTGACCTTCAACAGACGTGGATCATCCTCACCATCACAACTTCATTGTCCTCATGCTCAAAGGCAAAGGCAAGTGTGGTCGCTCCAACAAGTAGGTGCCCGTGCAAACTTGGCATTGATAAGCATCCAAATGTGCGGGCAACCACACGACCTCTTTTGGTCTCGTCATTCCCTCTTGATAGTCTCAACTATCGTGTCCATCACCTTGAAAGGTGCCTTCGATCAAGTATATGCAGCATGTTGATAGAATAGCCTCTTATCATGCGATGATCTCCGCATTTGGGCATCAAGGTATGCCTCGTAATTGTGTTTGTGGTAGGTAGACCTGCCTCGAGATGATACACTGCCGAGCCTCCAGATCTCCACATCCTTAGTGGTACCTCATTGTACATATTTTCATAGACTCATGGTTTTTCTTGGGAATTCCATAGACATCAACATCATCTTCTCTCTCAAGACTAGAGCATTCAAAGCAAGGCTGCCCATTCTTCAACAGCTTGAAGATAATCTCTCGACCTTCACCATCCATACAATCCTCGCCATCCGGATAGAAATGAGTCAGGCATAGAATTGCATGATCATCTCATCATTCCAATCACTGCCTTCCCGACCAACAAACTCAGCAACACCACATGCAAAGAAGCTCTCATGCACATGTGGAAAGAAGTCTCGTGGTTTTCATCACAATGTATGCCCAACAACATATCTAGTATCTCGAATAATGGGCTTCTTGTCCATTAGCATAGCCTCATAGAAGTCCCGCCGCTTCTCTCGTGTGGAACCTTGATCTACAGCAGTTCTTCTCCTCACAAAGAAATGGATCAGCTTGTCTCCATAGCTCCGAGACCTTTATCCTTTCTTTCCTTCATGTTTTCAGCTCGAGGATGAGCATCATTGTGAATTGGCGCTTTAACGCAGCTTTCAAAGAATACAAAATGCCTCATCATCCGACATGGTCGATAACCCGTGAATAGATTAGGTGTAGGCAGAATAGAAGAGTTATCACAAACTGCAGTAAGATTTTAAAAAATGAGTTCAAATTTCAGTTTTAGGTTTTCACAGTAATGCATTTCGTCGCATCGAAGTCTAAAATTTGGTGAATCCAAGTGTCTAAATGTAACCATTCACACCACTTTCTGTTGGACCGAAATGGGTTTCGGCCTAGCCGAGAACACTAGGGTTTCACTAAATCTCATTTCGTCACACCGATTTGCACAACTCGTTGGACCGGAAAGTGCAAAGGCAATGGCCAGAGGCCAAATCGGTCATACCGAGAATGTAGAATCGGTCTCACCGAGATGTGTTCGCGGAAACCTAACCCTAAAACTTTTACTCAATTTCGCTTCTAACAAACTAATCACTGGATAGGAAGATCTCAAACGTGGCAAGACGCTAGGCAAACCAATCGCATAGAATCGGAGGTTGAAGACGAGAGGGATCAAACTCACCCTAACTTGGTGGAGTTTTCACGGCGCAACGGCGCGGAGAGAATGACCGCTGACGGCGACGGAGACTCATGCGGCGAGGGCGCACAAAGCATTTACGGAGACGATCCGGAGACCACGGCGACGGCAAAGAAGGGTTTGGGGCGAGGCGCTTGAAGTAGGAATCAATGCGCCACCCACGGAGTATTTATACCCTTTAGTCAGCCGGTGGGACCGAGTTGTAAACTCGGTGGCACCGAGATGGATAATCGCAGGCGCTTACACACTTCGTCACGCCGAATTTGTAACTCGGTTTCACCGAGGTGAAAACCTAGATCAATCCAAGTGCTTTCGGTCTGTCCGAGTTTGAGTGGGTTGGTCCGACCAAAATACTTAGAAGGTTTTGGAAGTTAGCTTTGACGGATCGGTGGCTCCGAGTGCTCCTCACCTGTGGGTCCAAAAAGACTTGTCCAAAGTTTGTGATATAAGCATGAATAGAATTTGAGACAAGAAAGCATAGATAGCTAGGAGGAACTTAGGCATTCTTGTCCATCCATTTGGTCGAAAAATCCAAAAGACCAAAGCAACAAATGGATGTCCTCGAATGGATAAAATCATGCATCCAACATGCTCACACAATAAGATAGCAAATGAAATATGTGTCAAACATGCACAAACAAAACACTAGCTACTATCACACAATTTGTCGATGACTAGGTCATCTTTATATGAGTATATTGACTTAGGAGTCAAATGAGAACATTTGATCATAGGTCATACTCATCGCTTAAGCACAAGTGGGGTTACCACTTTACATAAAGCATTGATGTGTTCACATCATTTGAAGATGATTTAGCTCAAATCTTTAGAGCAAAGCTCCCTTGATGTGAGAACCCTTTTAAAGGGTCAAACTAACCTTGGGTTGTCGAGAAGACTTCATGTAGATGTTGAAGATGTGGATGCTCAATGTTGATGAAGATCATCAAGAGTTGGGAGCATTCCTTGATTCGGCACTTTCAATACCTACATGGGTTAGTCCCACAAGGAACAAACAAGGATATCCATGGACATAGATTGAAGTACACAAATTGATGATGTCCATGAAAGCAATGATTACCTTGTCCCTTGACTTACCAACAAGAGGGTTTGTGACTCCATGAACTAGTGCAAGATGTGGAAGTTGATTGCACAAGTTCTTGCCAAAATGAATGTGAGTGAAGTATGTTGGCGAGTCACCTCAAGAACTCTCTAGTTCTTCTTCTTCGATCCACATCATCTTGATGGGAATCCTTGGGGTTGTAGTTGAGCTTGACGAAGTAGAACTTGACGCTTCCTTGGGAACCCACTTGACCATGGCTTTAGGTGCTTCAATAAATGCATCAATCTCCTCTTGAAGCTTGTCCTTGCCTTTTAGCTTGTGGTCTTGTGGTGGAAGGTCATCTTGTGCTTGTTCCACATTGGAAGAAGTAGGATCATACTTCTCCTTTTGAGAAACAAACTTTGGAGGATATTGACCTTCTTCCCATTCAACACCTCGGCGTTGAACTTTCGCCAAAACCAATTCCTTGATTCTTCCGTGCCTTCCTTGCTTAAGTAACAATTTCTCAAAGTTCTTGCTTCCGCAAGGCTCTTGTAGACACCTTTCTATAATCCCTTTCAATAAACTATTTTCTTGCTCAAGTGTAACTTGGCTTGAAACATTGTTAGTGGAATCAAGAGAATTACTAGGAGCAACAATATTGATTTAGCATGGTTATTGTTACTACTAGATGAAGAATTTTTCTTATGCTTGTCATGCTTAGTTTTAATAGGTGGCAAGAAATTAGACAAGAGAAGTCGCTTGGCAAGATATGAAGAACTCTTCTTCAAGATCGCCATTGATTGCTTTTAGAAACTCATGTTCTTGCTCTAGATTGAGCTTCTCAGCGTAGCTTCTCATGAGATCTTAGGAGCTCTCTATGATCTTCTTGAGTTGTTTCATGAGCTAACTTAAGAGTGTTTAGTTCTTTAGTTAAACGCTCAATCTCCTTCATAGCATTGTCATTCGACTCTTCTCGACTATAAAGACTACTAGCATGTTCATCATTACTAGGCTCACTAGATTTGTCATGTAAAAGCTCATCTTCACCAAGCAAGTCATCCTCATCACTATCAAAGTCAATAAATTCAGTGTGTGATACCTTGGGGCCTTTAGCCATGAAGCATCTTCCAATTCCCTCATTTGGTGAATCAAATAAGTCATAGGAGTTGGAGTTGGAGGACACAAGAGCAAGACCGGCAACACCTTCATCTTGATCAGATTCGAGTTGGAGTGATAGCTTTTTTCGAGTGATTGTCTGAGTCGGAGCCGAGACCCATTCACCTACATGAGCTTGATGTTTTCTTCTTGTGTAGCTCCTTGATGACTTGTCTTTCCTCTCCGAATCCTTGCTTCTCCGAGAGGATCTTCGCTCATAACGATCATCTCTACTCCTTCTCTTCCGAGGTGACTCTTCTCTTGAGCTTCTTCTTCTTGGAGATTCTTCTTCTTCTTGTGGGGAGCCGAACACTCATTTGAGTAGTGTCCGGTCTTCCACAATTGTAGCAGCTTCGATCATGACTAGAAGATCTCTTTTCATCATATGATCTAGACTTTGAGCTTCTTTCCTTGCTTCTACTCTTGTAGAATTTGTTGAAGTTCTTCACCATTAGGCTTATCTCTTCATTGGAAACTAGCTTGTCACTTGAGGTTGTGGGAGCTTCACATGTAGCTTTGTAAGCACCACTTGACTTGTTGTGAAGCTCTTCCTTATCTTTAAGTGTCATCTCATGAGCAACAATTCTTCCAATGACTTCGTAGGCTTGAGATTCTTGTAGTTTGGCATCATTTGGATCAAAGTGCACACGGTGTCATATTTCCATCCAAAGCTCGAGAATCTTCTTGATGATGAATCGGTCGGTCATTTCTTCGCTTCCTAAGCCGGGCAATCTCATTTGTGATGAGAGCAAGCCTAGAGTACATTTCAAAGGACTCCTTCACCTTCCTTCATCTTGAACTTGTCAAGTCGACCTTGAAGAACATCTAGCTTTGATTCCTTCACGGACTCGGTACCTTCGCATTTCACCAAAGTATCCCAAATCTCTTTGCATTCTCAAGACGGCTGATTTTGTTGAACTCCTCGACACAAAGCATTGAAGAGAATGTCACAAGCTTGAGCATTGTTTTGCAACATCCGCAATTCATCCGCAGAGCTTCACGATCCGAACTTTTCCTTCCTCAAGAACTCACCTTGCAAGCCAACACAAATAATGCCCCATGCGGCAGGTTATGTTCAAGAATATGCATTTTCATTTTATGCTTCCAACTAGCAAAATTTGAACCATCAAAGTAAGGACCTCTACGAAAATTACCCTCACTAGACGCCATACTCTCCTAGGTTGTGAAACCAAGCTTATGGAGTCCAATGCAATGGAAACCAATACAATGGAGACCAAAGCTCTAATACCACTTGTAGGATCGAAAGTATGTCTAGAGGGGGGGTGATTAGACTACTTGACAATATAAAAATTCAGCCTTTAGATAAAGACAAGTTTTTTTTGGCAAGTTCACAATGGAGATCAAGTCAAGTATCACCCTACACATGCAATTCTAGGGTATTGGCAGCGGAAAGTAAATTGCACATGTAGTAAAGAGAGGTGGAGAAGAGCAAACGCAATTTGGAGACACGGAGATTTTTCTCGTGGTTCCGATAGGTGGTGCTATCTTCAATCCACGTTGATGGAGACTTCAACCCACGGAGGGTAACGGCCATGAGAGTCCACGGAGGGCTCCACCCACGAAGGGTCCATGAAGAAGCAACCTTGTCTATGCCATCATGGCATACGCCCACGGAGGACTAGCCTTACTCGAGGTAGATCTTCACGAAGTAGGCGATCTCCTTGCCCTTACAAACTTCTTGGTTCAACTCCACATCTTGACGGAGGCTCCCAAGCCACACCTAACCAATCTAGGAGGCACCACCTCCAAAAGGTAATAGATGGTGTTGGTGATGATGAACTCCTTGCTCTTGTGCTTCAAATGATAATCTCCCCAACACTCAACTCTCCTCACCGATTTGGCTGTGGTGGAAGAAAGGATTGAGTGGAAAGCAACTTGGGAAGGCTAGAAATCAAGTTTCATATGGTGGGAGTGGAGCAACTTGATCTCAACACAAGGGTAGGTAGTTTTCTTCGTAAATGTAAGGTAGGAGTGGTAGTTCTTTCGATGGCTCTCCACTAATGAAGAGGGGTGGAGGGTATTTATAGCCTCCACACAAAATCCAACTGCATACACACATTTGACCAATCTCGGCCGACTGGTTGACAACTCGGTGAGACCGAAAGTTCAAATCTTAGAACGTTGGGATTTTCGTGGGACCAAAATACAATCTCTTGAGTCCGATTCTTCCAAAGACTAGGGTTTGCCAATCTCGGTGGGATCGATTTTATCATCTCGGTGACACCGATATGATGACAAAAGGTTACGTAAGCTTGGCAACACTAGTTTCGTGAGACCGAGTTCGTAATCGGAAAATCCGAAATTTCTAGGGTTTGGGTATATGGCTGAGGTGGTTCATCTCTGCAGACTGAATTTATGGAATCGGTGGGACCGAGATTACTTATGAGTGTATATTGAATGAAAGATTGCTGATAGTTTGGGAGATAGATCACTAAGCACTTTGAGCAACCAGATCATTATCATAACCTCATCCCTTTAATAGTATTGGCTTTCCTATAGACTCAATGTGATCTTGGATCACTAAACCAAAATGGAGTCTTGAGCTTTTGCCAATGTTTTCCTTAGCATTTTGAGGGGTCCACTTCTTCAATATTGCCATACCCATATCAATGACCTTTCTCAAATGATTCTCAAGAAGCTATTAGTTCAATGATATATATGTTGTTATTAATTACCAAAACCACCTGGGGATTAGTTGCACTTTCAGAAGCATCTTCCAATTCCCTCATTTAGTGAATAAAATAAGTCATAGGAGTTGGAGTTGGAGGATACGAGAGCAAGACCGCAACACCTTCATCTTGATCAGTAGTCGGAGTTGGAGTGATAGCTTCCTTCGATTGATTGTCGAGTCGGAGCCGGAGACCCATTCACCTACATGAGCTTGATGTTTTCTTCTTGTGTAGCTCCTTGATGACTTGTCTTTCCTCTCCTAATCCTTGCTTCTCCGAGAGGGTCTTCGCTCATAACGATCATCTCTACTCCTTCTCTCTTCCGAGGTGACTCATCTCTTGAGCTTCTTCTTCTTGAGATTCTTCTTCTCTTGTGGGGAGTCGACACTCATTTGAGTAGTGTCCGGTCTTCCACAATTGTAGCAGCTTCGATCACGACTAGAAGATCTCTTTTCATCATATGATCTAGACTTTGAGCTTCTCTTTGCCTCTATTCTTGTAGAATTTGTTGAAGTTCTTGACCATTAGGCTTATCTCTTCATTGAAACTAACTTGTCACTTGAGGTTGTGGGAGCATCACTTGTAGCTTTGTAAGCACCACTTGACTTGTTGTGAAGCTCTTCCTTATCCTTAAGTGTCATCTCATGAGCAACAATTCTTCCAATGACTTCGGTTGGCTTGAGATTCTTGTAGTTTGGCATCATTTGGATCAAAGTGCACACGGTGTCATACTTTCCATCCAAAGCTCGAGAATCTTCTTGATGATGAATCGGTCGGTCATTTCTTCGCTTCCTAAGTCGGGTAATCTCATTTGTGATGAGAGCAAGCCTAGAGTACATTTCAATTAATTCTTCACCTTCCTTCATCTTGAACTTGTCAAGTCGACCTTGAAGAACATCTAGCTTCGATTCCTTCACGGACTCGGTACCTTCGCATTTCAACCAAAGTATCCCAAATCTCTTTTGCATTCTCAAGACGGCTGATTTTGTTGAACTCCTCGACACAAGGCATTGAAGAGAATGTCACAAGCTTGAGCATTGTTTTGCAACATCCGCAATTCTTCGCTAGAAGCCATGATCCAAACTTTTCCTTCCTCAAGAATTCACCTTGCATACCAACACAAATAATGCCTCATGCGGCTGGGTTATGGCCAAGAATATGCATTTTCATTTTATGCTTCCAACTAGCAAAACTTGTACCATCAAAGTAAGGACCTCACGAAAATTACCTCACTAGACGCCATACTCTCCTAGGTTGTGAAACCAAGCTTATGGAGTCCAATGCAATGAAAACCAATACAATGGAGACCAAAGCTCTGATACCACTTGTAGGATCGAAAGTATGTCTAGAGGGGGGTGATTAGACTACTTGACAATATAAAAGTTCTGCCTTTTGACAAAGAACAGTTTTTGGCAGATTCACAATTATGATCAAGTCAAGCATCACCCTACACATGCAATTCTAGAGTATAGGCAGCGGAAAGTAAATTGCACATGTAGTAAAGAGAGGTGGAGAAGAGCAAACGCAATTTTGGAGACGCGGTGATTTTTCTCGTGGTTCCGATAGGTGGTGCTATCGCATTTCCACGCTGATGGAGATTTCAACCCACTGAGGGTAACGGCCATGAGAGTCCACGGAGGGCTCCACCCACTAAGGGTCCACGAAGAAGCAACCTTGTCTATTCCATCATGGCTCACGCCCACGGAGGGCTAGCCTTACTCGGGTAGATCTTCACGAAGTAGGCGATCTCCTTGCCCTTACAAACTTCTTGGTTCAACTCCACATCTCGACGGAGGCTCCCAAGCTTACACCTAACCAATCTAGGAGGCACCATCCTCCAAAAGGTAATAGATGTTGTTGATGATGATGAACTCCTTGCTCTTGTGCTTCAAATGATAATCTCCCCAACACTCAACTCTCCTCACCGATTTGGCTGTGGTGGAAGAAAGGATTGAGTGGAAAGCAACTTGGGAAGGCTAGAGATCAAGCTTCATATGGTGGGAGGGAGCAACTTGATCTCAACACAAGGGTAGGTAGTTCTCTTCTCGTAAATGTAAGGTAGGAGTGGTAGTTCTTTCTCGATGGCTCTCCACGAATGAAGAGGGGGTGGAGGGTATTTATAGCCTCCACACAAAATCCAACTGCTATACACATTTGACCAATCTCGTGGGACCGGTTGACAACTCGGTGAGACCAATAGTTCAAATAATGTGAACGCTGGGATTTTCGGGGGATGAAAATACAATCTCGTTAGTCCGATTCGCGCAATGACAAGAGCATGCCAATTTTGGTGGGACCGACTTCATCATCTCAAAGGACACCGATTTGATGATGTATGTTACGTAAGCTTGGTAACTCATATTTCGTGAGACCGAGTTCGTAATCGAAAATCCGAGTTTGCTAGGGTTTGGCTTATGGCTGAGGTGGTTCATCTCTTGCAGACTGAAGTTTGAATATCGGGGGACCGAGATTACTTATGAGTGTATATGGCAAAGAAAGTTACTAATAGTTTAGGAGATGTATCACTAAGCACTTGAGCAACCAGATCATCATCATAACCTCATCCCTTTAATAGTATTGGCTTTTCCTATGGACTCAATGTGATATTGGATCACTAAACCAAAAATGGAGTCTTGAGCTTTTGCCAATGCTTGCCTTAGCATTTTGAGGGGTCCACTTCTTCGCCCTGCCATACCCATATCATCGAACTCTCTCAAATAATTCTCAAGTAACTATTAGTTCAATGATATATATGTTGTTATTAATTACCAAAACCACCCGGGGATTAGTTGCACTTTCAAGTGACTACAAGCAAACAACTAAACAAGACAATAAGGAAATAAATAAGCAAGCAATTAAGGCTAGCCTATTACTGCTATTACACATATTACATCCACTGGGCATCAAAGTTCGCCACCAAAGGCAAATATAGGGAACAAAGCAAGATATTACATACATCGTCACAAAATTGGCCACCAAAGGTAAATAAACGCTGCAAAGAAACAAGAGCATAATCAAACAACTTCGTAAGAGCTCAAGAAACGTTATCCTCGGTATCCACCATGCCGGCAATAAGCTTAGCAAGCTGATTAGCTTTGTCCTGCTTGGCGCTAAAATCCTCCAACGCTTTGTCATTGCACCGTAAAGTATGCATCCAATGCTCCAGGACTTCCGCAATTCTTCCGCTTTTGTCGCAAAGACAAATGATTGATGTCTTTCACTTATAGTTGAGACTCAAGAAACCAAACTGATTCGCATAAAGGAGTTTGAATAGCTTGTGCATGTGGTAGTGGCCAAGAATCTAACACTAAACCAAGACAGACTTTGGGGTTGTCTCGCTATCTTCAAGAGTGTCTTCCTTAGTTGTTTTATTAGCTTTGTTGAGACCAACAAGGATGTGTCACTATCCTAACCTTATCTCAGATTACTTCCTTTACCATTTCTTAATAAGGCACTCTTCCCCAATATTCTGTCAGCATTCTAAAAGAAGAAACAAGTAGACACATAACAAGTTTAGCATGTACTAGTATATGAAACTCATTTTGGTGAACCAGTTCATTAGTAAGGTGGACAGGATTAAACTACCAAGTCTTCTATTGCCAAGTACTAGTACATAACAAAAGCATCAAACAAACATATATCTATGTCCTATGGTCACTGCATTGTTTTGCCAAATCAAAATAGAGACACAGTTCAAATCATATCAGCTCAAGACAAAGCAAAGAAGAAAGAATACAAAGCGTGGGAAACTACACGGCACAACAAGATTTCAAATGGGTACCACGGGTCTACATGAACAACAACACTATTGGCTCACAGATGCTAGTAATGTGCATGATATGAAAGTCAACTCAGATACACAATTGAAATTGAAATCAACAGAGCTATTGATAAGAGCAAACCTATTAAAGAAACATGCATGAACATACCTGCTGTGCCATTGAGTATCGATTGATCCTTCAATTTAAAAATAAGTTTGTATGAGTAAATACAAGGATACAAGAGCAAAGCAATCATAGTTAAAAAGGCGCTACTTAAGCGAAGCGCTTAAGCCGCTTAAGCTCTAGGCGTTATAAAATGCATTATGATAACTACGCATAATCTATGCATAATCACAAGATAAGCATGCTTTTGGTTAGTAAAGCGCAAGGCGTGGCAAACGCACAATTAACGCCTAGCGCTTTTTTGAACTATGATAGCAATGGAATCTTAAATTAGAATAGTTGTTCTTCAGTTTAGGCACTTGTTCTACATGAACAGAGTACAGTAAGACACAAGAATAAAATACTTAAAAAATAGAAAATGAGCTCATAGACCTTACCACATTCTTGGTTCGGGACCAAGATGTAACAAGGCTGCCCAAATATCGCCCAAAGAATGTGTCTCAGAGAACGTAAGGGAATTTGATGAGTTTTTTGCCGGTGAAGTATGTTTTCTTCTGTAATTCCGACATCGCCACCAAGCATTCTTGAAGATAGCGAGATATTACCACAAAGTTACCTCATCCCGAAGTTTCCAAATCGGTCCTTCTTTAGAGAAAATGGGAAAATTGCTGTATTATAACCATCATGGAGGTAGGATGTATGGGGCGTAAAAGTAATTGCTATGAATAACATTACTTACACATAACTCCCGGACAAACACCGCAATCGCATTTTCCTTCATCTTCAAGATAATATTTCCAATATGGGAAGATACGCACATACGATTTAACAACATCAAATGTGATAGATGCTAAACTACGATCGGGTGGTTGTGCTTCCTCCACAGAATAGGCGATTAACCGTGGAGTTGGGTTCGCCATGATAGTATCGCCCTTTGGGCACCGGAGCTGCCTTACTAACTACTCTTGTTTGGGAGCCGTGGAGATGGTGTTGTGTCAACAGAACTGGGTTACTATTGGTGGGGTTGGGGTTAGATTGGGTGAAGCTGGTTCTCCGTCCATCGCAGTAGGGGTACAATCATGAGAGTTTGGGTTATGTGTAGTAGGGCTGGTTCTGTGCATGTACAACTGGGTGCTATTCCACCAAGAGGTAGCACTGCTTTTATTTGAAGACCGTGTTTTATTCCACTAGATATCGCATCACCCGCCCAATTCAAATGACTGATAAATAGGAAACATAGTTGAATGTACGTACATTGTACGAGAGATGATGCAATAGATAGTGTGGAAAAAGAGGGCATGAAATAGTTGACATGTATATTGTTTAACTAAAACGGATAGCATGACATAATTTCACATATATGATGTCTATCTAAACCGATAGCATAGCATAACATAATTCAAAGATATGATGAATAACTAAACAAGATCACATGACATAATTCACCTACATGTTATCTAAGTAATCAGGATCGAATCATGTAATTCACATATGTGATTTATATGCTAAACAGAGGGCATTCGATATGATGTCTGAACTAAGAACATGGTGTTGAATATTGTGAATATGATGTCTAAACTATGCAATGCAAGACACCGATGCATGATATGAGCAGATAACTGCAAGTTAGAGCATACACCTCGCTGGGGGAATAGGACTGGTCATCTGCTCTCAATCCATCTCTCGAGGAGCTATCGACCCAACAAGAGATCTGCTTCGATGTGTAGCACCGCCTCGCTCAAGGCCTTGTTTTCACTCCAGATTTTTCCATCTCCCACCCAAATGGCTGATTCACAGAAGAGTAGTTTAATGTACAAACATTGTCGCATAAATGGAAATGTAATGAAGAAAAGGATGGGCAAGATATCATTCAAATATATGATGTCCGTTAAACAGATGGCATTGCACATTTCACATATATGATGGCTGGCTAAAAGACATGAGACTGCATAATTCTCATATATGATATAGAAACTAAACTGGTGGCATTACAGAACATGTCTAAACTAAGCAGATGACATATATGATGTCAAAAGTAGGCACTGCAAGGCAACATATGCATGATATGACTAACATCATCACGCCAAGGTGGAGCAAACACCTTGGGGGGTAAATAGGAGTGGTCAGCGGTGTCTGAATATGCCTCAGAACGGATATCTTCCTCTGGATTACAATCTGGAGAGGGGTAGGGAGGGTTTGCCATTGAACCCACCATGGAGCGATGTCTGCATGACATTGTATAGCCGCGCAAAACTATTCTCTTTTTCTCTACATGTTCAAGATGATCAGTACAATATCCTATATGCATATGAAAAAATATGGTGAGATTATATAAGAGAGCATGCAGAAATTTAGAGTGATGGTAACAACCAAAGGATCGACGCTTCCGCTGAACCAAAATAGCCCTAATGGATCGACGTGAATGTATAGTAATAAGTGATGCAACAAGTGTACAACCTCTTGTCAGAGCTGCGTTTACCTCAAAGATCATTGGGTTGGTCAAGCAGCTTGAGGCAGAGGTGGCTGCCGGAGGTGTGGAGGAAGATCCGAGGAATCTATAGATGGCGCCTGTGGCATCGCTCACAGATGGATCATTCTGTCGCTGAGTAGCTCCAAAGTGAGTCAGAAGACGCCAAGGCTGAAGCAAAGACAAGACATACATCGTCAATCTCAAGTGGGATTCTAATAGCATTCCAATAGATGATGAAAATGGATGTAAAATTAACAAAGACCAAAAACCACCGACTACAACATATGAGGTAAAAACTGTTGACTCAACTTAACTCGTTTAAACTGAAATTTATCAGGAATCAATGCTACTATTAAATCAACGCAATGGTAGCACAGAGGCACTTGACATGTTGTTTAGGAGGGCTTGCGCTCATCTTCAACTCAGACACCCTTGAGCCGCCGCCACCACCGCCGAACTGCTGCCCCAAAGGCCATTGCCGCCTCAAACAACTCGCCACCGCCGCCTGCCAGCCCTTCTAGCCCCCCCACCCTCAACCCTAAGATAGATAGTGGGTACCTCCGGCGAGCCCCCGCCCCCGCCAAGGGTGGTTCTTCCTTAACTCCGTGAGCCCCCAACCCCCTGAAAATTGATCGACCCAAAAGTCGATTCACCGATCAAGTGTGGCTTAATCGGAGCAGAGCAGCAGCACGAGCGAGGGGGAGAGCAGCAGCAGCAGCTGGGCGAGTGAGCGATCGAGCGAGAGCCGGAGCAAAGAACATCGCGAGCAAGAAGCGAGAGCCGAGCAGCAGCAGCAGCAGATCCGCTGGTATGGACGCCATGCCAAGGGGCCTCGTGATTGAGGGAGAGCCGCCATGGAGATGTCGCCATGAGCCGGATTCAAGGTAGCCGCCCATGCGGGTGCGGATGGAGCACCGCCGGCGCCGGAGGTCGAGTTAAGGAGAAGGTGCAATGCGATGAGTGTACAACCTCTTTGGTGGCGCCGAGTAGGCTTTCGCTTCGCCCGAGGAGTCGGTGAGGATGCTGCGTTCCGGTGGAGCAGGTTAAGGCGGTGTTGGGGATGGAGCAGCCACGATAGACGAGGCGATCGCCGGAGCAGCTCCTTGGAGGTGGAGGACGGGCGGCTGAACCGGGACGACGAGATGGACGACGGATCCTCATCTGGGAGGTGGACGAGGGACGCCGAGCTGTTATGTGGACGACGCTGCTGGGAAGAGGCTCCGCTGGGCAGCGTGACGTATGGACGGAGGAGGGTGGGGTTTCGCGGCCGAGCGGAGAGGTTATGGCGGCCTCGATTTCAAATGGCTAAAAGGGGCGATGGGAGGGGTGAAGATGACTTAGGGACGACTTGTCCAAAATGTAGGTGTGTTACAAAAGTACCCCCACCAATTTGAACTAGCGCCCTTTCGTTCAGGGTTAGAAGGGGATTTCACGGTCGGGATTTGGCAGCTGGAGGGAGTTTTCGCTGTAATTTCGGATAGCAAGGCGCGGGTTGTGAAGCCGCCAGTTTTGGGAGCACGATATCTGAATTTTCGGATATAACAAGACGCTGGTTGAATTTTAGGACAAGCCTAACGTAGTAATATTGTACTTGTACGCACTCAAATCAATTCGCACTTCCTCAACCAAAAAGAAAACGAAAAAATAAAACTATTCACACCACACAAAGAGAGAGTCTTTCCCGCTTTACTATACAAATGTTATTCAAAGTTATTTTCCTTCCATCTATATAGGGCCTAATGCGCTTTTCGATGCTAACTTTGACCAAATATTAGAGAAATGATATATGACATGCAACTTACACAAAGCACACCGTTAACTTCGCCTCAGTGAAAGGTTCTTTCAATGATATAATTTTCACATTGTGCATGTCATGTACTATTAATCTTGTCAATAGTCAAAGGCGGTCTTAAAATCTCATTACGCCTATATAGATGGAAGGAGGGAGTATGAATCCATGTTATGTCCGATTAAATTTTTTTGCTTGTCAGATAATGCATGTAACCTACTCATGCCAACATTTTAGTGCATTCCAAATGTCTACACTACCGCTGCAATTCAACTAAATTTGAATTTGTTTCTCTATTTCAATAAGAATCTACAATCATGATTGTTGCCAACTTCAACCATCATAGTTTCTTGCTATCCGCCAGATATAAATCGGACGGCCTATAATGCAGGATGGCTGGCACACCATCATCAACAACTTAGTTTTTTTATAAGAGTAGAGATAAAATATATGAAATGTAGTATAACATGTTCATAAACACACCATGTGTATCACCGTTATATATATATTCACACATGCTGGTTTAAAACACTATGATAAATTCTTCAAATATCTGAATTTGCTTTTTATAATGAAGTATATATGATCTCTATTCGCCTTTTACACCCACACAACCCTCTTATCTTTGTACCTAGCGCTTAACTTTCTCTTGTGCATGCACATGCCCGCATCCCTCTCACCTCCCTCACTTTCTAGCTCCATTATGCAAATTGCCTTTTTTCACTTTAGGTCGCTCACCCATGGTGTGTAGGCCCCAGCTCCTTCTTTACGGCACACATCGATCGATATGCCTCTCTAGCCAGTGTGTGCCTAGCACAAACACAAGCTTCCCTTTCTTTTGTCACCGCCCATGCCTCACTCCCACCACTGCTTCATCGCTCTCGATCAGACACTCCTCCCCGCCGATATAGTATGCCTCTTGTACCAGCTCCTACATGCATCATCCCTCTATCTCTATCCTTCTCCTTGTGCCTCGCTTGCTTCTAACACACACATGCATGTATACCGATCAATCTCCCAACATATACCGGATCGACTTTAACTACCCCCCATCGATCGACGCACCTCACAAGTTATGTCTCCCTTTCTAACAAAGGGCGCATTGATCTTCCTATGTAGTTATGTCTGCTACCACAGCCACATCGCCCCCTCATCATTCGTGCATGCCTCCCTGCCCATCTCTCACACGCACGCGCACGCATTTACAAGCAACCATCTCCTCTCTTATTGATATTATGGCGTGTTCTCCGCTTGTCTAGCAAGCCTATCCCACCATTTGTTAGAAGCAACTCCACTACCACCCCTCCAACACTCTAGCTCTGCTCTCTCTCTCAACCTTATTCCTCTCCTACACATATGCATGGATGCCGATTGATCTCCTTAATACATGAGGCAGACGATCTCCTTAGTACATGAGGTAGGCCTCTCCTCCTCCACACATATACCAGCCATTGTACCTCTATAGTTAATTGGGCCTCCTCTTCCCCACCACACGCCGATAGTCGAAGGCCGCAGTAGGTATCCATGCCACAAAGACAAACCGCACATGTCCCTCTCACATTCCAAAGAGGGCCAGCCACTCTATATCTTTGACGCTGGCACACACAAATTGATGCCACTTTTTATCGATCGTATGCAAGCACACACGCACATCGTCCCTCTTTTGATTCTATGGACACCTCAAGCCGGTGATACCTCCACTCTTCTCGTGGATCGCCCCGCTATATATATGTTATATCCATGACTCTATTTCGCACACATTGCATATGTTACATTTTTGATTGAACCCCCCCAAAAAACTCTCAAGAACCCACACACTATATCTCTAGGTTTGTATCTCTCACACAACCCCACGAGGTGGTGTATGTATACAAGAAGAGAATAGGTGCACTGCATGTACTCACGCCTCGGCCCAACCACACCCGCTGGTACACGTGTGGAGCTCATTTCTTTTACTTAAATGGCAGCCCATGTGCTAATTTGAACGTCAGAGCGTTGTTTATTTAGGAGGTCGTGTACCACGCCGCACGAAACAAAGTTTGACTTGACACATTGTCGCTATTTTTAAATAAAGTTATAGCGCCAATGGCACGCATACGTAATATAAAATGATTTTTATGGAGAAAAGGTAGTCCGCTTCACTATATACAATGGAGCCTTGCGTGCTCGGGTTTGTCGCTTCTTCGTAGTATCTCACACAAGGTTGCGTGGCTCTCTCTCACCGTTGGTCACCGATCCGCCGCCGCCCCGTCCCGCCGGGGAAAGGGAGGTCGGGCGAAGTCTCTGTGGTGGCTCGAGCACCTATGGGGCACGGGGCCCTTCTAGTCCGCAAGGAGCGGAGGGCGGCGCAGAGCAGATCAAGTCGAGCTGGGAAGACGGGCATTTTTACCCAGCTTCGGCTCTCCGGAGAGATAACACCCTATCGCTGCTTCGGTGATTGTATTTGATCTTGCTCGAGCGCATGAAAGCGATGGTGGTGTTATGGTGTCGATGGATCAACCTCTTCTACGCATGCATGGGCCTCCTTTTATACTCAAGGGGGATCCACAGTGGCAGCAGAAGAAGAGGGGTAGAAAGGTAAAATGCAGGTTGGTACAACAAGGACCAACAAAGGTCCCTACCTAACTCGACGGCAGGGACAAGGGCATTTAATGCCCGTCCGGTCGCCCCAACAAAGGCAGAGGAGTGACCGCTATGAGCCACCGGTTGCCACGATGGCGCTCTCGTCGCCTCCGCTTACACTCGCCTCGCATGGCTGCGAGTGTCTCGCCACGCGCCCTTGGGATGGCCTTTGTGATGACACGCCACCGATGCGCTGGAGTTTGGTGGCAGCCTTGTCGCTGCAAGTGCCTTGCCGCTGCCCTTCTTGTCTGTGCCGCAAGCTTGCCGCTGTCGGGCCTTTGGCCGACGCTGGGCGCCGCGGCAAGTCTTCCGGTGATGCCTTGAGTTGGCCTTCCCGCAAGCTCCTCTTGCCGGGCCTTCGCTTTCTTGGTTAGTACTTTGTTCTTGAATGGCAGTAATAGGGAATGGTGGAGCATCTTATGGGCGCCGCAAGCCTTGCCGCTGGGTGCTGCGATCGTTGCAGACAAGTTCGGGTACTAAGGTACCCTACTTTAGTACACCGACAGAGCCCCGGCCGGGCCACACACGGTGCCGAAGGCGTTGGGCCAGCAAAGCAAAGGCACGGGCACGCTGCCTCGGGTCCGCCCACCATCGACTCCGTGCTCACCGCGCCTTCTTGCAACGCACGCTGCCGATTGCGGCGCCGTGGGAGGCGGTGGTGCGCGCGATCTTTATAGCATCCACCCCGTGATCACGGGCAGGTGAGGTCATTTCGCCGCCGCCTGGCTCGCTCGCCACGCTGCCCCATGCGTGGGGGGGCGGGCGGCGAGGTGGGAGACCGAGCCGCCACGGGCGAGGATGGCGAGTCGGCCCCGCCTCCGCCTCCTCGTGCCTTGATTGGGTGAGCGGGCGGCCGAGCCCCACCTCTCCCTTTAAAAGGGCGGATGGGGAGCACATAGTCCCGCACTTCCTCTTCTTCCTCCGCTTTCAACTTCCGCATTTTCCTCCCATCCGCCATGGAGGAGGGAACCCCGTCCTTCATCTCGGCGGCGAGGGTCGCCACTGCAGCGACCTCTCCTTATCTCGCACCCGGGCGGCGGAGCCAGCCACGAGGGAAGATGGAGGGGCGAGGCCGGACGGGTCATGGACGTGGTCGGAGCGCTGGGAGAGGCGGCCGGGTGGTGCGCCACCTCTGCCTCCGCCGGCAGCCTCTCCTTGAGGCGGTCCACACTGGGACGCACTGGAGTTCTTCGCTGCTGCGCCGAGCACTGCCGCCGCCTGCCATCGGCCCCTGTCATGAGCGCAATGGAACCGGATCCGCCCGAGATGTTGGAGTTATGCATGAGGGGCTGCGGATCAGCGGCACTCGAGTTAGTGTCGATCCCCAGCCCCCGCGTGATGTACTTCGATCGAGGGTGGAAGACGCTCGCCAAGATCCACAGCTTGACGGCGGGTTTACCCTCCATTTCGTTAATGGAGGGCGACCTTCGCCGCCAAGGTCTTCGGGACTCCGCACCGGGCGAGATGCTGTGGACAGCTCCTCCGATAGCTAAGACTCGAGCGAGAGTGACGAGGAGGAGAGCGACAGCGACGACGACGGGCGGGCGGTGAGTCCGATTAGTCGCCGGTCCGCCAGGCGCCACCAACACCCCATCATCCGGTCGCCTTCCTCAACTCCCCGGGCCGCCTCCTTGGGCGGCCGGGCGAGGAGGCTGCGAAGAGGAAGAGGGTGACGGCAAGGCCGCTGTCGAGTACGAGGGCGAGGTGCCTCGACAGCAGGCCGACGCCCCGCCGCCTGCCTTCAAGCTCGCCCGCGCCTGCCTCCGCCAAGCTCCCGGCCGCCCCCGGAGGTTCTTTTGGTGTCTTCGCACCCGTAGTTCACCTAGGCGCCTTTTGCCCTCCCCGCAAGCTTCTCGCTGGGCCTCTTGACCTACCTCCTCAAGAGAGAAACAGGAGAGGGATTACGCATCTTATCTTTTAATTTGTAAGCCTTCGGGCCTTAGTTGCATTCCAAATCTGTAATCCTCTCTATCATGTTTTTCATCCTCTGTGGACTTGTACTAAATTGGGATGTTTTTTTAATGAATGGAGGGGAATGCTTGCCGGATGAAGTCCTTCACTGGATTTTGTGCCTTGTACGTTTTTACCCCACGCTTAGGGAACTTGCCGCGCGCTAACACACTTGTCGAAAGTGAACGCCAAGAGCCTGTCAAGGCGGTGTTGAGCCCGCAAGAAACCTTGTCGGGCCAGCTTGCAGCGCCGCTTGTATTGTTGAGCGGACTCGAAACAAATCAAGGGCGCAACTTAGCTACGACTTGGCTCCTCCTCGCATGTGTTTTCCTTACAAGGTACGCCCGCTCGAGGACGCAGCCGATTCCCGCCCATAAAGGATGCATGACGAGGGATGAAAACTTATCTCGATACCGCAGCCCCCTCGCGACTCGGGTCCGTCGGGATGAATCTTAGCGTCGCGAACCCCGCAACTCGCTCCGCCGAGACCTAGGTGCCGGTGCGCTTTCTCTGCTCCTTGTTGTTGACGCGCGGCCTCCGGGATCCCGCCCGTGCGGCGAACTTTGGTACTTTCAGCCCCAGCCGAACCGGGTTTGCCGGGCCCCTATGCCGCAGCGCCTTCCGGTTTTTTTGGCGCTGTTATCATGGTCAAGAAAATATCCGAGACAGCCGTAGTGAGTTA
Source organism: Aegilops speltoides (assembly GCA_021437245.1). Lineage (NCBI taxonomy): Eukaryota > Viridiplantae > Streptophyta > Magnoliopsida > Poales > Poaceae > Aegilops > Aegilops speltoides. The sequence goes on along the minus strand of JAHHZJ010003794.1, from coordinate 7,248 downwards.
CTCTTTTCGTATGCGATACTTGGGCAACGAATGCCATGCTTCGCCCTTCGTATGTTTACACTTCACGCTTTTTAGGGACTTGCCGTGTATACACGCTTGTTGAAAGCGAACGCCAGAGTTCATTGGCGTGTTGCTCCGCAAGAAACTTCGCTTGCTAATTGCAACGCGACTTTCATTGTCGAGCGGACTCGGAGCAAATCAAGGGTGCAATTCAGCCGCGAAGTTAGCTCCTTCCGCGACAAGTTTTTCATACGGCGACGCCCCACGCAAGGCTTGCTATGTTACGCCCTCTACTTTGTTACATCCCTTGTACGTTGTTACCCCACGCTTAGGTAACTTGCCGCGCTAACACACTTGCTGAGTGCGGAACGCCAAGAGTCTACCGGCAGTGTTGTTTCCGCAAGAAACGCTTCGCCGCTTGCCAAGACTTGTATTGTTGAGCGGACTCGAAACAAAGCAAGGACGAACTTAACCACGAGTTGGTTCCTCCGCACAAGTTTTTCGCATAGGGGCAAACACTTGAGGACTATAACATAAAAGCTTAGGACTAAAAAGTGCTCTGCATAAAAGCTTGGGTGACTTAGCTTTTCCGCCTTCAGCGTCCGCCGAGGTCGTGCTTCTCCTCGACCTCCTCCCTTGTATGTTTTCTCCTCACGCCAGGGGACCCGCCGGCAAAACACACTTGCTGAGTGCAGGACGCCAAGAGTTCACCGGCGTGTGTTGCTTCCGCAGAAAAACTCGCGGGCTAGTTGCAACAAGACTTTCATCGCCGAGCGGACTCAAACAGCATCAAAGGTGCAACTTAGCCCGATTCAACCCTTCTCTGCGGGTTCTTCATACAAGGTACGGATTCTCAAGGAATACAATTCAAAAGCTCAAATCGACGCCTTCTTCGCCTCTATCGCCGGTGGAGCTCGATGGCGATTCTCGACGGCAACCGCGGCACTCCAAAGGAGCGTGTTTGCCGGAGCGGCACCGTAGCTGTTCTTGCCGGGCTTAGTCTTTGGTAGATCTGCTCTTCGCTTCCTATATTTGCCAAGAGAGCTCGATGGTGCCCCTCGACGGCAGCGCAAAGACCGGAGAGGCGCTGCCGAGTGGGCACTAGAGCTGCTCGCCGACATGGCTTTCTTCTTCCCGGAGCTTCAACGGCGCAGTGGCTTGTTTCTCTCGCCGGCCGCCGCTTCGTAGATCTTGTCGGTGCGATAAGTGCATCCTTCTTGTCGCTTGGACAGAGATGACACTTAACGGACCTGCATCTTGAGCACATTGTATGCATAGTGAGAGGTCGCCATGAACTTGGCAAGCGCTGGTCGCCAAGTATCCCATTGTAGGGTAATGGATATCAACAACATCGAATGTGACTCTTTCGTCCCCGTTCAGCTCACGCCAAACGCCATCGTAACGTGACCTTCCCTTTGGCTTGCTCCTTCCCGGATTTATCCTTGAAAGGTACCAGCCTTCGAGTCATTGCCGAACTGGAGCTTTGAGCACCGCGGAGGAGATCAGTTCAGCCGCCCCGCCACAACCAACACCTTCGTGACCTTGAGGTTGCGGATTGCTGGTGAGACCAACATTGGCAAGCACCGACGGTAGTGATGCGGTCAGGTGGTCCTCAACGTTGAAGACGGCGGGTGTGCCGGACCACTTCAGAGGCTTGCGCTACCGACGGACGGCTCACTGCATTTACCTCTCGCACCCACCGCTTGAGTTGGCGGTGCGGCGCGTAGAGAGGCGCCGCGCCGATGCACAACACCTGCTGCTTTCCTCAAACTCCCCCGTCATCAGCCTCATCTTCCTCCATCTCATCATCCTCATCTTCATCTTCGCCTCCGTCGCCGCCGCGGGAGGCATGTCTCCTTGCCGTGGCTTGGCCTTTGCCGCTGTGCCTCCCCGGCGGGAAGCTTCTTGCCGGATCCTCCGCCACCTCGGCTCTTCCTTATCGCGCGCCAGATTCGCTTCAGAGTTCGCCATCCGCTCCACTTTCTTGCAGGTTTGGAGATCGTGGCCCTTGGTGCGGTGGATTTTGCAATATCGCTGTCGAGCCATCCGCTTGTCGGCGCTACGACGCCTCGCCGAGTCATTGGCTTTGGCCTTGTTTGAATCGCCTCCGCTGCCGAATGCTCAACGCCAGCACATCCTTAGCCTTTCTTCCCGTTGTTCCGCCCGGCTTCTTCCTTGCCGGGCGGCGCCCTCACCGCCGATCCTTCGCCCGCAACCTCTCCGGGATTTTCTCCTCCTCAGCCCATGCACACTTGTCGCCAGAGCGAGAGCTCACGACGCCTCGATCTTGCATATCGCCATCTCTCCTCATCCCGCGGTTGCACACGCTTCGATGAAACGCACGATAATCGCGCAGGGTGGACGCTCGAATGTTGCGCCGCACTGGCTGAATCTCTCAGATGTACTTTCAGCAGGGGCTCCTCCTTCCGGACGAGCAAGTGGAGGTCACTCTCCGCCGTGAGGCTTGTGGCCACCCGTGAAGGCGCCGGACAAACCGATGACACAGTCCGCCCATGAAGAGATGGAGCCGTCCGCAAGTGCATGAACCAAGATCTAACGCTGGGCTTGAGTACCAACGGAAGTAGTTGGCGAGGATCTTCGTCCGCCTCCCGCAGCCTCGCACCGTGATGGTGTAGATGCCGAGGAACTCCGACGGGTGTATCCTGCCATCATACTTTCGCACGCCCGCTTGAAGTTCTGGTTTTGGGCCACTAGACTTGCCGCGAGCTCACGGTGAACGCAGGGCAACCTCGCCGCCAGACGGCAAGTCGCTGGTTCTCTGTGTGCACGCCGACGCTGGCCCAACAAGACCGGTCGATTGACGCCGCTTTCTCCGGGCCGATGCGAAAAAGTAGCGCCTTCGTGTTGCCGCTTTGGAGGACGGGCGCTGATCGCGGCGAAGTTCAGGTCCGACGACGCGGTGGAGTCGGCGCGGGGTTCGGCCCGCGAGCTGGCAACTTGGCCTTCGGGCTGGAGTGCACGGAGGTGGTACCCTCAGCCGTCTTGTCGGCGCTGGCTATGCTGGCGCTTTGCCGGGCCTCGATACGCCGTCGCTGGGTTTGTCGCCGCTGCGGCCGGCGAGGTCAGATATGGTCATCCTCCGCCGCCGATCTTGTGCGGCGCCGAGGGTAGTCTAGAAGCAGCCGGCTTGGGCCAGCGCTTCCGCTGTCTTGGGTGGCGTGGCGACGAGCGGCGCGAGGAATGGATGTGCTTGACTCCCAACCGGATTGGGAGGTGCAACACCACCGGGCGATCAGATTTTCGCCGCCAAAGATGCGGGCGCAGTATGCGACTTCGAAGCGCCCCGCGACCCACCAGCTTGGCCTTGTTCCATCGCGAGCACGGTGTTAGGAGCACCGGGCGTTGTTGACCTTTGCACCTCCCCGAAGGGTGCGTGTTCGACGGTCGCCGACGCTATGGGCCTTGTTTTTGATCCGTGACGACGCGAGTCCCACCGGCGGCGCTTCCTCCACCGGCGTTCACTCCACCGCCTGCTTGTTCCGGGCGGTGGCGGAATCGATGTAGACGGAGCGCCACCTCCGGCTTCTTCTTCGTGGCATATTGACGATGACGCGATGTAGCGCGGAGACCGGATCGATGTTCACGACCGACGCCTCTACCGGGCGCGCTAAAGATGTCGGGCGAAGTCTCTGGTGGCCTCGAGCACCTATGGGGCACGGGGCCCTTCTAGTCCGCAAGGAGCGGAGGGCGGCGAGAGCAGATCGAGGTCGAGCGCTGGGAGACGGGCAATTTTACCCAGCTTCGGGCTCTCCGAGAGATAACACCCTACCGCCGCTTCGGTGATTGTATTTGATCTTGCTCGAGCGGCATGAAATGATGGTGGTGTTGTAAGTGGTGTCGATTGGATCGAACCTCTTCTACGCATGCATGGGCCTCCCTTTATACTCAAGGGGGGATCCACAGTGGCAGCGAAGAAGAGGGGGTAGAAAGGTAAAACGCAGGTTGGTACAACAAGGACAACAAAGGTCCCCTACCTAACTCGACGGCAGGGACAAGGGCATTTAACGCCCGTCCGGTCGCCCCAACAATGCAGAGGAGGATCATATGAGCCACCGCTGCCACGATGGCGCCTCTCTCGCCTCCGCTTACACTCGCCCGCATGGTCACAGAGTGTCTCGCCACGCGCCCTTGGGATGGCCTTGTGATGACACGCGCTGGATGCTACTGGAGTTTGGTGAGTTTTGCCGCTGCAAGTGCCTTGTCATGCCCTTCTTCTTTCCTCGTGGCAAGCTTGTTGGCTGTCGGGCTCTGCCGGACGCTGGGCGCCGCGGCAAGTCTTCCGGTGATGCCTTGTTATTTTCCCGGCAAGCTCCTCTTGCCGGGCCTTCTTTTCTTGGTTAGTACTTTGTTCTTGAATGGCAGTAATAGGGAATGGTGGAGCGCCTTGGCGGGCGCCTCAAGCCTTGCTGCTGGGTGCCGCGATCGCCCATGCACAAGTTCGGGTACTAAGGTACCTGCTGGTGTCAAACCGCGGATCTCGGTAGGGGTCCCGAACTGCAGGCGCCTAGGCGGATGGTAACAGGAGACGAGGGACACAATGTTTTTACCCAGGTTCGCCCTCTCGATGGAGGTAATACCTACGCCCCGCTTGATTAATATTGATGATATGGGTAGTACAAGAGTAGATCTACCATTTAGATCAATGAGGCTAAACCCTAGAAGCTAGCCTATGGTATGATTGTTGAGATGTAATGTTGTGTCCTCACGGACTAAAGCCCTCCGGTCTATATAGACACCCGAGAGGCTAGGGTTACACAGTAGTCGGTTACAATGGTAGGGGATCTACATATCCAGATTGCAAGCTTGCCTTCCACGCCAAGTAAAGTACCTTCCGGACACGAGCCGAGTCTTCAATCCTCTATCTTCGTAGTCGTGAGTCCGCGGATATTGATAGTCCGCTGTCCGACACCCCTAGTCCAGACTCCTCAAGAGCCTCTAACCAGTCTTCAATGACGATAAGTCCGCGGCATAATGTTCGCATTGCAAGGCGGGTTCTCCTTGAATAACTGGAGAAGATAATGAACACTAAGGTAGTGTCCGCTCGCAAAAATAATTTCCACGCTCCAAACATAGAGAGAATAAAACATATACACCGATCCAATCACGACGATTATGCGGCATGACATCACACCGCACCAAGCCCTTGTTTGAATTCATCGCACTACTTCGCACGCGAGCGAAGCGGTTTCCTTGGCACGCCCCGTCAAGCAGTAGATCGTGTGTTCTTTTTCCGGATTCTCATCAATACGCAGCGTAGAACTCCAACCGCGCCATTGATGGTGGCGCTTGGGAGATAAGCGTAGTTTTACCAGCCGTGAGGGACGATAGTTTTGTCCGCCTATATATAAGGGATAAGGTTTTACCTTCACCCACGCCTTCTTCCTCCTTTGCTCATCCATCCTCACAACCCAAGCTCCAATGCTCAAGTCACAGATTCCGCCGACCTTTTCTCCTAACATGTCCGGAGGGGGAGGCAAGTGGATGGCCTCCACCGCCAAGGAGGAGGACATCACCAAGCTGCGCGACACCGGATACCTTTCCGGAAATATCGCGCATCGGCTACCCGACGCAGGGCAGCTCGTTCCTACCCCAGGACCTCATGAGAGGGTTGTTTTCCTTCCCCATTTCCTCCGCAGACTTGGCTTTCCGCTCCATCCATTCGTCCGGGGGATCATGTTCTACTACGGCCTGGATTTCCACGATCTAGCGCCAACTTTGTCCTCAACATCTCGGCGCTTATTGTCGCAGCGAGGCCTTTCTCGTGATCCGCCCCACTTCGCCCGTGGCTCAAGACTTTCAACGCTGTCAAGGTTGTGAAGGGACGCAAGCGAATGCGGAGGCGCTTATGTTGGGCAGCCCAACGCCCTTGGCTAGAAGGGACCTTCGTGACTCCTAAGGGGTGGCAGTCGGTGGTTCTATATCACCGAGTTGCAGTAAGCCTTGGGCGGGCGGCCCCGAATTCAGATCTCGAATCCCCATGCAGCTCACCTCCGGAAAGAGAAGGGCTTGCAAGCAATGCACCCGTGAGGTGACGGACTTCAACTCTGCATCAAGAAGTCGGTGAGCAATGGCCCGGCCACGACGTAGTCCAGTCATGCTCCTCCGCGGATTCTCCTGCGCGTGAAAGGGCATTTAATCAGGAGTTTAATCCGAACAGCACCAGACGTTGAGCGGCTCTTCGATACAACGCATTTAAGGTGCCTCGAGGGTGCTGTTCAAGAGCGCTGATGCGCCTCCGATCCGCCGCATCAAGACCGCGGATTCAGCTTTTGCGCCTCCGCCCGACGGGTAAGTGATTCACCCCATTACGGGACACTTGTAGTAATTAGATTGACTTCTAGCGAGGTTTTTAATCTGCCTCTTCCTTTGACAGGAATGGATGGAGAAGGCTGAGCTGCTTATCAGCCCGGCTCCCATGCCGTAAGAACCAAGTGAATGCCCATTTAGCAAGGTTGCTGGTTCCGCACCGCACGTGGTGCCGAGAAGAAGGCTAAGAAGGTGGCCGCGATTCGGAAGAGTTCTCGAATCAAGCGCCCGACGACGACGAGGACTCCTCCTCAAGACGAGGAGGAGGAGGAGGAGTACTTTCCCGAGGAGGAGAGAAGAAGAGGAAGGCCTCCCCAATCGGGCGGTCAAGGGTCCAAGAGGGGGAGAACCATCCCCACGGACAATTTCGCCAACATCAGTGTTGGCGAGGAAGAGGGCTCCAAGGGCCCGGCGTCCGCAAGATCGTAAGTATCCGGATCATTCATATGCCGCATTATAGTATGTCATGCAAGGTCTTTCTAATGCCGCATTGTTTTTAGTCCGCCGGTGACGATTTTTTCCCGACTGACGAGCGGTCGCTGGCGCCGCCGGATGTAAATTCCATCCCGACCGCTTTCTACCCCACGCTACGAGGACGACGAGGCTGAATCCCATAGGGGACGCGCCAGAGGAGGCTCCGGAGGCGCCGCTGCAGCCTCCTGGACTTTGGCCGACTCTACTCCGAACCCATAGCGTTCCAGAGTCCGGTGAGCAGCCCTCAAGCGAGGGGCAGATCGCGGACGCCGCGGCCTCCGCCCAACCGAGGCACCGGACAACCGGCTGGAGGCGCGCAAGGCGCCCATCGAGGAAGAACACCGCACTCTCATGAGTGCAAGTGATTGAGAAGGTCCAGCCGCCAAGGGCGGCCGACTGAAGCTCGCAACAGCCTTCTAAGAGGCTTTGAGGTAAGAAGGTTAAAAT